>SZWC01025336.1:10081-24781 GCA_023375785.1 Penium margaritaceum
GGGGGGGGGGACCCCTCTCGCTACCCCTCTCGCGAGAGGAGCCCTCACCCCATGGGGGTCCTCGATTTTCTCGAGGTACCCACCCGGAGGGGGGGTTCGCGAAATACCCAAAGGGGGTATTTCTGGAATACCCGGGGTACCCGACTACAACCGAACTCCTGCCATCAGCGAAATCAGCTCCAAAGGCGCCAGTTTTTACACCAAAAAATCAGAAAAAAAAAATAGAGCACATCATCCCATTCCAGGGAACCCCCAGGCTCCTGTCCTCATCTCCATCACCACCAACAAAAAACCCCCCCTCCAACCACCCACAACCCTGCCGACGGAGGCCTCGACGGTCGAATTCAAGGGGGTGGCAACACCGAAACCACCACTGCGGCCAGCTCGCAGCAGGTACAAGACGACGGGGAAAGGGCCACGTAGTTGGCGAAAGAGGCAAGCAGAGATCCGAGCAGCAGAGCAGGAGAGGGCACGACGACGGGCGGTCAGTGAGGCGCGACAGCAGGCGGCACCGGGCTTTGCAGAGGCGAAACAAGAGATACAGCAGAAGAGGGGAGAGAGGGAAGGTAGCCCCACGATGAGTATGGAGGCGGACCGAGAAAAGGTCATACTTGGGAGACAAGGCGAGGAGGACAGAGGGGAGGAGGATGCAGCAAGTAGGAAGGAGAAAATGGCCAGTGGGACACCGAGTGAGACTAAGGAATGACAGGAACACGGTATGGAGGACGGGACTGGGGAGGGACGACTGTCTGCCAGGAGTGGAAAGGCAAAGGGGAACGGCGAG
Source organism: Penium margaritaceum (assembly GCA_023375785.1). Lineage (NCBI taxonomy): Eukaryota > Viridiplantae > Streptophyta > Zygnematophyceae > Desmidiales > Peniaceae > Penium > Penium margaritaceum. Next base: position 10,866 of record SZWC01025336.1, read on the forward strand.
AAGGCGAGCGGACAAGAAGACACAAAGGTTGAGGGGGTGAGGGAGGAGGCTGAGTTCTTAGGGAGGGGCCAGGAGGAGAAAGACGAGGACCGGAGGAAGACAACGGGAGCTGTCACAAGCCGAAGCGGAGTAGAAGGAAAGGGTCCGGAAAGCCCACCCCAACGGGAAGACCGCCGCGACCAACGAGGGTGGGTAGGGATGGCGCAAAAACTATGGGAGGAGGTGGTCTTAGCATGCGGGGCGATGCAAGAGGACACCAGAGAAAGGATCCGAGGGTTGTTCCTCCGGTACGACGAAGTCATGGGTGGCCACTTCAGCAGCCTCCAGGGCCAGACGGATGCCCTTCGACAGGAACTGCAACGAGTCCAGGTGGCGCAGACAGTGTCAGACTCGCGCGTGCAAGAGTTATACGAGGCTACGCGCGAGGTGCAGGCGGTAGTCACAGCCCAGGCAAGGGGGAGGGAGCAGGACCGGCTGGAGGACGAGCGAGCGCGACTCGAGGTCGCAAGGGGATGTGAGACTTTGCGCGATGTGGCACTGGGTGTGCTCGACCAGCAGCAGAGAGGACTCGGGGAGATCGCGGGAGCGCTGACTGTTCAATGGGCACTGTCTAAAAAAACTGACCACGTGAGTCAGGGTTTGGAGAACAGGGTAGCAGTATTAGAGGAACGGGGCCTAGCACAACGAGACGACGTGGAGATGACCGAGGGAGCAGACGGAGAGGAGTGGGTGATTAGGACGGGGGAGACACACATGGAAATGACGACAGGGCCCAGGGAGACAGGATACGGGGGAGAGGCACCGCAAGCGACCGAGGGGAGTGGAGGAGAGGAGAAGGGTGCGGGAGGGGAGACAAGCGGGAAGGTCCCTAGTGATAGGGGCCATAGCACCCAAGGGAGTGGGGGGAGCGGAGGGAGCGAAGGGAGGGCGGTCGGAGCAAGCGGATCAGGAGCAGGAGGTGACGAGGAGGGGGGGAGGACGGGAGGAGACGGAGGGAGGAGAAAGGAGAGACAGGGGGTGAAGAGGAGGAGGAGGAGAAAGGAGAGGCAGAGGAAGAAAAAGGAGAGGAAGAGGAAGGGAGCCGAGAGGAGAGGCAAGGAGAGGAGGGTGCGAGGGGCCGCCCACCAAGGGGAGACACAGGGCCAAAATTGGCCATAGTACCATGGACGACAGAGGGGGCCGGAGGACGGACCATGGCGCAGGACAGGCCGGCAGGGGCGCGAAAAGTGCGCATGAAGATGGGGGCGAGGAGACGGCGTGGGCGTAGGAGGGCCGAGGAAGGCAAGGAAACTCGGGGTACAGGGGAGGGAGCGATGGCTACGGGGAGACGGACGGAGACAGGTGATCACGAGACAGACCGAGTGCCTCCGGGCACATCGGGGATGGGCACCGCAGCGGAGGGAGGGGGAGAGGCACCGGAGCGAGAGGGGGGATCACAGCCCTCAGCTGAAGAGATAACGAGCGGAGCAGCTGTGGGACACACTCGAGGGGTGGATCGACAACCACACATGGAGGAAGGAACGAGGCGAGCATAGACAACGAGCGCTACTGGCAGGAGTGGGGACGATATTGCGCGAACACAGGGGACAGAGAGCGGGGGAATCCCTTCACAATGGGGCCCGCCATGGAAGTGCCCTTGGATGGGATGCGGGTTCAGGGGAAAAAGCAAGCGGTTGATGAGTGGACACTAGGGCTACCGTCATCGAGGCTACTGCTTGAGGTCTGCGCTCCAGGGCGTTCAGCGACGGCTCCAGGAGGGGACAGCAGAAGTGCGCGAGGGAACTCACCGTATGGAGGGGGGCACCAGGAGGGGGGATCAGGACGAGGACGCCAGCGAGCGACAAGAGTGGATGGCAGGGCGACAGGCACTAGGAGCTGGCCTGGCGGACCCGGAGCAGATCCTTGGGATGGAGGGTTGGCAAGCCGAGCGGCGGAGGATTCAGGAGCGACGGGCGGCACAGCGAGAGGCGGGTCGGGTACGGCGAGTACGGGGACAGCGCGCCCAGCGCGAGCGAGTCCATCGCGAGAGGGAGCAGAGCAAGGAGGGGGAGTCCTCCTCCCCAGGAGAACGGCTGCGAGGGGAGCCGCCAGACGACGGAGCGGGTGGAGGAGGATATCCACGGGGAGGCGGTGAGTCCCCGAGGAGACCACTGGAGGGACGCGACCACGACCATGGGCCCGGGGTTCAGGGGAGTGCGGGAGATGATGCATACACAGAGGCAGGACGGTTTCTCCGAGAGCTGTTCCCCCTGACACCACCAAAGAGAAGGGGAGAGAGGGGAACAGTGGGACCGGAGGGCTACAGGCGAGACCGAGAGTCGGAGGAGGGTCTGATGGGAGAGAGGGACATGGGACAGCGACGACAGCGAGAGGTCGTTGGACCGGGAATTGGGGGTGGAGGTACAACAGTGGCCAGACAGCTGGAGAGAGAGACCACCAGAGACCAGCCTCGGGTGAGAGGAGGGGCGACACGTGCGACAGGAGGGCCTGGAGGAGGAGCTCGGGAGGGCACGACCGTTGGCAAGGGAGGATCGAGAACGTCGGCTGTAGCACCAGAGGGTGCCCAGAGAGGTAGGGGAGACAGCCGCCAGGGCACCACAGGCAGAGGCGAGCAGCAGCAACGGCCGGGGGCTGACGCAGGTGGGGAGCAAAGCGGTGGCCAGCGATGGGAGAGGTTGTGGCGGTGGGCAGAGGGGCTGGAGTGGGGCCGATTGTATGGGGCAGAGATACTCCCTCCTTTCATCTACTCGCGAGTCCCAGCAGGCGCGTTGGACTCAGTACGGGCAGCGGTGGCAGTCCCCTTGGTGAGGTGCACATCCCACCCCATGGATGCTGCAGGACCCCTGCTCCTCCAGGCAATGGCGAGCCTAATCCTCAGGACGCACCCACAGCATCGGGGGTGCTCAGATACGGAGTGGGTGAGATCATTGGGGACCCGCTTCCTCCAAGGACAGTGGGAGGAGTTATGGGGAGAGGCCGTCGCGCATGCTCGGCCGGCAGGTCGCGCACCACCACCGCGGCGCCTGCGTCACAGAGAGGAGGAGGCGAGGGAACAACGACTACAGAGGGCGGTGACCAAATTCCACCGAGGGAACACGTCAAAGGCATGCAATGCCTTGGACAGTACCTCCTTTGCACCGCCCGGACCAGAGGTATTGGCGCAACTACAGGCGAAGCACCCGGCAAAGGAGCGGCCGACACCAGCATGGGTAGCAGAGGCAGCGAGGCGAGCCCCTACTGGGTTCCCTGATGGGGATGGAGTGCGGAAGGCTTTACTGGACAGCAGCAGAGGCACGGCGGCAGGACCATCAGGCCTTACTTTGGATCATCTTCGACAAGTCGTGGTGGGAGACGAGTGGCTCACGAGGTTGTTGGCACAGCTACTCGCCTCTCTATGTCAAGGACGGCTCCATCCCACAGCTCGGAGCTTTCTTACAGCAAGCAGGCTCATCGCGCTAGCGAAGCCCGATGGTGGGGTACGCCCGATCGCTGTGGGAGAGGCGATTCCACGCCTGCTTTGGAGATGGATGGTCAGTATAGGGAGGAGCGAGATGGAGAGAGCATTGGCGCCGTTGCAGCAGGCGGTGGGAGTGTCGGCAGGGGGGGACACGGTGGTCCACACCATCATGGAGCAGCTGGACCAGCAGGCGGAGTGGGGGTTGCTGAGTATTGACGTAAAGAACGCTTATAACTCGGTTGAGCGAGCAGCCATCTTCGAGGCAGTGCGTGCGAGGGGATTCGAGCGACTCCTCCCAGCACTGGCCCTCTTTTACGACCAACCCTCGGAGCTATACTATCAGGGGGGGTCCCAACCATGTGTGCTCCAGTCGGAGAGGGGGGTGCGACAGGGAGATCCTACCAGCCCCTTCCTCTATGCCTTGACGCAGCAGGACGCACTCGAGGCAGCACAGGCAGCGATGGGAGGGACCGGCCGGGTGCTGGCGTATTTGGACGACACGTACTTGCTAGGCCCAGTGCAGGAGCTTGAGGCAGCGTTCACTACACTGCAGGGAGGATTGGCTGCGGTGGGGATGGAGGTGCAGCCTCGCAAATGCCAGCTATACCTACCGGCGGGGGTGGGCCAGGCGCCGGGGAGCATTGCGGGGGTCTCGCGAGCGACGGAGGGGATGGTGATCCTGGGGTGTCCGATCGGGACGGAGTTGTTCTGTCGAGCGCGGCTTGATCTAGCAGTCCACGAGGTGGAGGAGATATTGGAGACACTCGTCGACATGCCAGATGCCCAAGCCGCATTCAGCATCTTGAGGGAGTGTACCACTCGCAGGCTGTAGCACCTCACGCGACTGACGCCCCCATCAGAGTGGTGGACCAGCCGGCTGCAGCGATTTGACGAGAAGGTGGGGGGTTGCATCCGCCGACTGGTGGGACTGGACGAGGTGCAGGGGATCAGAGAGCGGCGGTCAGTGGCCCACGCTGAGCACTAGGCGCGGCTCCCGATCCGGCTGGGAGGGCTCGGCTTAACGGGAGTGGGGGACCTCGCACCCCTCTCGTTCGTATGCAGCCGCCTGCAGTCTTGGCACGCGGTGAAACGTCTCCTCCACCCACGAGGCCCTGGGGACAACGGAGAGGGGGAGGCAGGAGTACGGAGACCATGGATGAGGGGGACGTTTGCAGAGCTACAAGAGAGGGCGCTGCAAGGATTCCCAGATGCAGTGAAAGCAAAGGTCCCACAGATGGCGGAGTGTGAGCAGGGGAGCCCCAAGCGCCTCTTCCAGGACTTGTCAGACGCTGTCTATGAGTGGCAGCTGGGGGAGCTTCGATCGGTGGTGGTAGAGGAGTTGGGAGGAGAGGAGGCACTCCCACAGTTGCAGCGCCTTGCGGCGGTGCAGGGGGAGCACAGTGGGGATTGGCTATTGGCACATCCCAGGTCCGTCACCGACCGGTTGTACATGGCACCAGCAGACTGGAGAGTGGCGTGCAGGTTTCGCCTTGGGCTCCCCATTGCACACTTACGCTATACACCGGCGTGCACGTGTGCAGAGCGGAGCCCTATACACCCATGCGCACCGCAACACGCCCTTCGATGTGTCCAGGGAAGGGGTACGAAGGCGGTCCATGATGCAGTGATGAGAGAGTTGGCAGCAGTGGTTCGCGAAAGCGGGATGGGCGGGGTGACGGTCGAGCACGAAGGCCTTCTACCGGAGGGGCGGCCGGATATCACATGTTTTGACCCAGCCACGGGACACACACTAGTGATGGACGTGGTCATCGCCGACCCGCAGCGGCCGAGTCTGGGGAGGAGGTCGGTGGAGCGAGCGGGCGTGGCATTGGAGGATGCGGTGCGCACGAAGGAGAGGAAGTATGGACGATGGCGACGCGAGGCAGAGCGAGACCACATGGAGTTTGTCTTCCCCGTGATGGAGACCTTGGGGGCCTTCTCGCGAGGCCTCGGCAAGGTATTGCGGACATCGTCAGAGGCGACCGAGCGGAGGTTGGCCCGACAAGGAGGTACCGCAAGGGTGTCGGTGCCGTTACGCGCCCTCCTCAACCAGCGCATGGCAGTGGCCCTTCAGCGAGCACAAGCGCAGCAGTTGCGACAGCGGGCCGCGGAGCGGGCGGCGGATACGTCTCTTAACAGGGACATTGCCAGAGTATGGAAAGTGCTGTATCGGAGGGATGAGGGACCATCTGTGGCAGACCTTTGCTTTGTGGAGCGGGGGTAGAGGGACAGGTGGAGTTGGTCAGGATCACCATGGCGAGTTCAGGGCCATGGGCCAGACTTTACATTGTGTGCTCGCTTTACTGGTGGCTTGTGCGTCCTTTGTTGATTCCACTGGGGTGGACATCTCAAACTTGCATGTCACATGTAAACTCACAGTTCATTGAATGAGATTGATCTATCTATCTATCTATCTATCTATCTATTTATCTATCTATCTATCCATCTATCTATCTATCTATCTATCTATCTATCTATCTATCTATCTATCCATCCATCCATCCATCCATCAATCTATCAATCAATCTATCTATCTATCTATATATCTATCTATCTATCTATCTATCGGACAACAGAGTCGCGGGCGGCGGCGTCGCAGGGGGCTCTCAAACGAGCTTCCAAAGGGGGTGGTCCCGGACAGCCCAGGTTTCGGGGCCACGTCAGAGTGGGCCTGCCATAGCAGCAGACCTCCGCGGTCCCGGTGAACCAGGTTTTGCCATGTGGCGTGCCTCAGCGGCTGCACACGCCACGTCACGAGGCCGTCCACATCACCCACACCGCGCGGACAGCACAGGCCACCGTTTGCAGCGCGGAGGGTACCGGCGGGTAGCCCTTGGAAAGGGCTCCACACCGGGACCACTCCGGCTCCACCACGTGGCACACAGAGGGAGCAAGCAGCCAAAAAGCCCGGCGGAATGCTGTCGTCAGCATCTCCGCCGGGCCATGGCGGGCCCGCTCTGCCTCCACGTTGCACCATTCTAGGCGAGAGCGGGCCCGTTGGATAGCCCTGGTCGAGGGCTCTCCAGCGGGCCCACTCCCGCCCCGCCACATGGCGGGAGTGGGGATCGAGAGGGAAAAAAGGGGGGCGGAGACCCCCTCAAGGGGGGGGGGGGGGGCAACCGGCCGATCGACGGCCCAGGAGACGACCCCCGAGGGCCGTCGATCCTGGCCGTCGGCCGAACAGGACGGGGGGGGGGGCCCCCCCCCCCGTCCTGTTCGGCCGACGGCCAGGATCGACGGCCCTCGGGGGTCGTCTCCTGGGCCGTCGATCGGCCGGTTGCCCCCCCCCCCTGCCGCTCCCCTCCTCCTCCGTCGTCCGCCGCCTCGTGGCCGGCGGTTGAGCCCCGCTCCCGCCGGCCTCCTTTCGCTTTCCCCCCCCGCTGACCGCCTCCCCCCCCTCCCCCTCCGATCGAGGGATTGGGGGGAGGAGCAGTGGGAGAGGGGGTGGCGGCGGCCCCCCCCGCTGCTGCCTGCTGCGTTACGTCCCCCGGCCGGCACGCGTGGGGCGGGCTGCCGTGGGTGTCGCCCCCCCCCCCCCCCCCCCCCCCCCCCGCGAGAGGAGCCCTCACTCGATGGGGGCCCTCGAATTTTTCAAGGTACCCACTCGGAGGGGGGTTTCGCAGAATACCCAAAGGGGGTATTGCTGAAATACCCGGGGTACCCGACAATTACAAAACCCGTTTCATCAGCAAAAGCTACTCCAACGGCACCGATTTCTACAACAAAAAATCCGGAAAAAAATGGAGCATATCATCCCTTTCCAAGGAACCCCCAGGCTCCTGCCCTCATCGCCTTCACCTCCAACAAAAAAATCCCCCCTCCATCCACCCATAACCCCGCCGGCGGAGGCCCCGGCTGTCGAGTTCAAGGGGGTGGAAAAACCGAAACCACCAGCGCGGCCAGCCCGCAGCAGGTACAAGACCACAGGGAAAGGGCCACAGAGCTGGCAAAAGAAGCAAGGAGAGATCCGAGCAGCATATCAGGAGAGGGCACGACGACGGGCGGTCAGCGAGGCGCGACAGCAGCCGGCACCGGATTTCGCAGAGGTGAAGCAAGAGGTACAGCAGGAGAGGGGAGAGGGGAAAGATAGCCCCACGACGAGTATGGAGGCGGACCGAGACAAGGTCATCCTTGGGAGTCAAGGCGAGGAGGACAGAGGGGAGGAGGATGCAGCAAGTAGGAAGGAGAAAATGGGAGAGACAGGTGGGATACAGGCCAGTGGGACACCGGGTGAGACTGAGGAAAGGCAGGACCACGGTATAGAGGACGGGGCTGGGGAGGAACGACAGTCTGCTAGGAGCGGAAAGGGAAAGGGGAACGGCGACAAGGCGAGCGGACAGGAAGAAACAAAGGGTGAGGAGGTGAGGGAGGAGGTTGAGCCCTCAGGGAGGGGCCCGGAGGAGAGAGACGAGGACCGGAGGAAGACAACGAGAGCTGACACAAGCCGAAACGGAGTCCAAGGAAAGAGCCCAGAAAGTCCACCCCAACGGGAAGACCGCCGCGACCAACGAGGGTGGGTGGGGATGGCACAAAAACTATGGGAAGAGGTGGTCTTGGCATGCGGGGCGATGCAAGAAGATACCAGAGACAGGATCCGAGGGCTGTTCCTCCGCTACGACGAGGTCATGGGCTACCACTTCAGCAGCCTCCAGGGTCAGACGGATGCCATCCGACAGGAACTGCACCGGGTCCAGGTGGCGCAGACAGTGTCAGAATCGTGCGTGCAAGAGTTATATGAGGCTACGCGCGAGGTGCAGGCGGTAGTCACAGCCCAGGCAAGGGGGAGGGAGCAGGACCGGCTGGAGGACGAGCGAGCGCGACTGGAGGTCGTAAGTGGATGTGAGACTTTGCGCGAATCGGCACAGGGTGTGCTCGACCAGCAGCAGAGAGGACTCCGGGAACTCGCGGGGGTGCTGACTGTGCAGTGGACACTGTCTCAGAACAGTAACCACGTGTGTCAGGGTTTGGAGAACAGAGTAGCGGAATTAGAGGAGCGGGGCCTAGTACAACGAGACGACGTGGAGATGGCCGAGGGAGCAGACGCAGAGGAGTGGGAGATTAGGACTGGGGAGACACGCATGGCAATGACGACAGGGCCCATGGAGACAGGAGACGGCGGAGAAGCACCGCAATTGACCGAGGGGAGTGGAGGAGAGGAGAAGGATGCAGGAGCGGAGACAAGCGGGAAGGTCCCTAGTGATAGGGGCCATAGCACCCAAGGGAGAGGGGGGAGCGGAGGGAGCGAAGGGGGGGCGGTTGGAGCAAGCGGATCAGGAGCAGGAGGTGACGAGGAGGAGGGGGAGGACGGGAGCAGACGGAGGGAGGAGAAAGGAGAGACAGGGGGTGAAGAGGAGGAGGAGGAGAAAGGAGAGGAAGAGGAAGGAAAAGGAGAGGAAGAGGAAGGGACTCGAGAGGAGAGGCAAGGAGAAGAGGATGCGAGGGGCCGCCCACCAAGGGGAGACACAGAGCCAACACTGGCCATAGTACCATGGACGACAGAGGGGGCTGGAGGGCGGAGCATGGTGCAGGACAGGCCGACAGGGGCGCAAAAAGTGCGCATGAAGATGGGGGCGAGGAGACGGCGCGGGCGTGGGAGGGCTGAAGAAGGCAAGGAAGCTCTGGGTCCAGGGGAGGGAGCGATGGCTGCAGGGAGACGGACGGAGACAGGTGATCACTAGACAGACCGAGTGCCACCGGGCACATCAGAGACGGGCGCCGCAACGGAGGGAGGGGGAGAGGCACCGGAGCGAGAGGAGGGATGGCAGCCCTCACCTGAAGAGATAACGAGCGGAGAAGCTGTGGGAGACACCCGAGGGGTGGATCGACAACCACACACAGAAGAAGGAATGAGGCCAAGAGAAGCAACAAACGCTACTGGCAGGAGTGGGGACGATATTGCGCGAACACAGGGGACAGAGAGCGGAGGACTCCTTTCACGATGGGGCCCGCCATGGACATGCCCTTGGATGGGATGCAGGTTCAAGGGAAAAAGCAAGCAGTCGATGAGTGCACACTGGGGCTATCGCCATCGATGCTATTGCTTGAGGTCAGCACTCCAGGGCGTTCAGCGACGGCTCTAGCAGGGGACAGCAGAAGTGCGCGAGGGAACTCACCGTATGGAGGGGCACCAGGAGGGGGGATCAGGACGAGGACGCCAGCGAGCGACGGGAGTGGATGGCAGGGCGACAGGCACTAGGAGCTGGCCTGGCGGACCCGGAGCAGATCCTTGGGACGGAGGGTTGGCAGGCCGAGCGGCGGAGGATTCAGGAGCGACGGGCGGCACAGCGAGAGGCGCGTTGGGTACGGCGAGTACGGGGATAGCGCGCCCAGCGCGAGCGAGCCCATCGCGAGAGGGAGCAGAGCCAGGAGGGGGAGTCCTCCTCCTTGGGAGAACGGCTACGAGGGGAGCAGCTCGGGGACGGAGCGGGTGGAGGAGGACATCCACGGGGAGACGGTGAGTCCCCGAGGAGACCACGGGAGGGACACGACCATGACCATGGGCCCAGGGTTCAGGGGAGCGCGAGAGATGATGCAGACACAGAGGCTGGACGGTTTCTCCGAGAGTTGTTCCCCCTGACACCTCCAGAGAGCAGGGGAAAGAGGGGAGCCGTGGGACCGGAGGGCCACAGGCGAGACTGAGAGTCGGAGGAGGATCTGATGGCAGAGAGGGACATGGGACAGCGACGACAGCGAGAGGTCGTTGGACCGGGAATTGGGGGTGGAGGGGCAGCAGTGGCCAGACAGCAGGAGGGAGAGACCACCAGAGACCAGCCTCGGGTGAGAGGAGTGGCGACACGTGCGACAGGAGGGCCTGGAGGAGGAGCTCGGGAGGGCACAACGGTGGGAAAGGGAGGATCAAGACCGTCGGCTGTAGTACCAGAGGGTGCATAGAGAGGTAGGGGAGACAGCCGCCAGGGCACCACAGGCAGAGGCGAGCAGCAGCAACGGCCAGGGGCTGACGCGGGTGGGGAGCAGAGCGGTGGCCAACGATGGGAGAGGTTGTGGCGGTGGGCAGAGGGGCTGGAGTGGGGCCGACTGTATGGGGCAGAGGTACTCCCTCCTTTCATCTATTCGTGAGTCCCAGCAGGCGCGTTGGACTCAATACGGGCAGCGGTGGCAGTCCCCTTGGTGAGGTGCACATCCCACCCCATGGATGCTGGAGGACCCCTGCTCCTCCAGGCGATGTCGAGCCTCATCCTCAGGACGCGCCCACAGCATCGGGGGTGCTCAGATACTGAGTGGGTGAGATCACTGGCAACCCGGCTCCTCCAAGGACAGTGGGAGGAGTTATGGGGAGAGGCCGTCGCGCATGCTTGGCCGGCAGGTCGCGCACCACCACCACGGCGCCTGCGTCACAGAGAGGAGGAGGCGAGGGAACAGTGACTACAGAGGGCAGTGACCAAATTCCACCAAGGGAACACGTCAAAGGCATGCAATGCCTTGGACAGTACCTCCCTGGCACCGCCCGGACCAGAGGTATTGACGCAACTACAGGCGAAGCACCCGGCAAAGGAGCGGCCGACACCAGCATGGGTAGCAGAGGCAGTGAGGCGAGCCCCTACTGGGTTCCTTGATGGGGATGGAGTGCGGAAGGCTCTACTGCACAACAGCAGAGGCACGGCGGCAGGGCCATCAGGCCTTACTTTGGATCATCTTCGACAAGTCGTGGTGGGAGACGAGCGACTCAAGAGGTTTTTCCCACAGCTACTCGCCTCCCTATGTCGAGGACGGCTCCACCCCACAGCTCGGGGCTTTCTAGCAGCAAGCAGGCTCATCGCGCTAGCGAAGCCCGATGGTGGGGTACGCCCGATCACTGTGGGAGAGGCAATTCCACACCTGCTGTGGAGATGGATGGTCAGCACAGGGAGGAGCGAGATGGAGGGAGCATTGGCGCCGCTGCAGCAAGCGGTGGGAGTGTCGGCAGGGGGGGACACGGTGGTCCACACCATCATGGAGCAGCTGGACCAGCAGGCGGAGTGGGGGCTGCTGAGTATCGACGTAAAGAACGCTTATAACTCGGTTGAGCAACCAGCCATCTTCGAGGCGGTGAGGGCGAGGGGATTCGAACGACTCCTCGCACCACTGACCCTCTTTTACGATCAGCCGTCGGAGCTCTACTATCAAGGGGGGTCCCAACCATGCGTGCTCCAGTCGGAGAGGGGGGTGCAACAGGGAGATCCTATCAGCCCCTTCCTCTACGCCCTAACGCAGCAGGACACACTGGAGGCATCACAAGCAGCGATGGGAGGGACCGGTCGGGTGCTGGCGTACTTGGACGACACGTACTTGCTAGGCCCAGTGCAGGAGCTTGAGGCAGCGTTCACTGCGCTACAGGGAGGATTGGCTGCGGTGGGGATGGAGGTTCAGCCTCGCAAATGCCAGCTGTACCTACCGGCGGGGGTGGACCAGGCGCCGGAGAGTATTGCAGGGGTCCCGCGAGCGACGGAGGGGATGGTGATTCTGGGGTGTCCGATCGGGACAGAGGAGTTCTGCCGAGCGCGGCTGGATCTAGCAGTACACGAGGTGGAGGAGATATTGGAGACGCTCGTCGACATGCCAGATGCCCAGGCCTCATTCAGCATCTTGAGGGAGTGTACCACTCGCAGGCTGCAGCATCTCACGCGGCTGACTCCCCCATCAGAGTGGTGGACCAGCCGGCTGCAACGATTTGACGAGAAGGTGGGGGGTTGCATCAGCCAACTCGTGGGACTGGATGAGGTGCAGGGGATCAGAGAGCGGCGGGCAGTGGCCCACGCTGAGCAGCAAGCACGGCTCCCGATCCGGCTGGGAGGGCTCGGCGTAACGGGAGTGGGAGACCTCGCACCCCTCTCGTTCGTATGCAGCCGCCTGCAGTCTTGGCACTCGGTGAAACGTCTCATCTACCCACGAGGCCCTGGGGACAACGGAGAGGGGGTAGGAGGAGTACGGAGACCATGGATGAGGGGGACGTTTGCAGAGCTACGAGAGAGGGCGCTGCAAGGATTCCCAGATGCAGTGAAAGCAAAGGTTCCACAGCTGGCGGAGTGTGAGCAGGGGAGCCCCAAGCGCCTCTTCCAGGACCTGTCAGACGCCGTCTATGAGTGGCGGCTGGGGGAGCTTCGATCGGTGGTGGTAGCGGAGTTGGGAGGAGAGGAGGCACTCCCACAGTTGCAGCGACTTGCGGCGGTGCAGGGGGAGCACAGCGAGGATTGGCTATTGGCACATCCCAGGTCCGTTACCGACCGTCTCTACATGGCACCAGCAGACTGGAGAGTGGCGTGCAGGTTTCGCCTTGGGCTCCCCATTGCACACCTACGCCATACACCGGCGTGCACGTGTACAGAGCGGAGCCCTATACACCCATGTGCACCGCAGCACGCCCTCCGATGTGTCCATGGAGGGGGTACGAAGGCGGTCCACGATGCAGTGATGAGGGAGTTGGCAGCAGTGGTTCGCGAGAGCGGGATGGGTGGGGTGACGGTCGAGCACGAAGGCCTCCTACCTGAGGGGCGGCCAGATATCACATGCTTTGACCCAGCCACGGGACACACACTTGTGATGGACGTGGTCATCGCCGACCTGCAGCGGCCGAGTCTGGGGAGGAGATCGGCAGAGCGGCCGGGTGTGGCATTGGAGGATGCGGTGCGCACGAAGGAGAGGAAGTATGGACGATGGCGACGCGAGGCAGAGCGCGACCATATGGAGTTTGTCTTCCCCGCGATGGAGACCTTGGGGACCTTCTCGCGAGTCCTCGGCAAGGTATTGCGGACATCGTCAGAGGCGACCGAGCGGAGGTTGGCCCGACAAGGGGGTACCGCAGGGGTGTCAGTGCCGCTATGCGCCCTCCTCAACCAGCGCATGGCAGTGGCCCTGCAGCGAGCACAAGCGCAGTTGTTGCGACAGCGGGCCGCGGAGCGGGCGGCGGACACGTCTCTTGACCAGGACATTGCCAGAGCATGGAAAGTGCTGTATCGGAGGGATGAGGGACCATTTGTGGCAGACCTTTGCTTTGTGGAGCGAGGGTAGAGGGACAGGTCTTATGGGTTTGTTAGGATGGCAAGTGCGAGTTCAGGGCCATGTGCCAGACCTTTACATTATGTGCTCATTTTACCGGTGGCTTTGGCGTTCTTTGTTGATTCCACTGTGGTGGAGATCTCAAACTTGTATGTCACATGTAAACTCGTATTTCATTTAATGAGATTGATCTATCTATCTATCAGTCAATCTATCTATCTATCTATCTATCTATCTATCTATCTATCTATCTATCTATCTATCTATCTATCTATCTATCTATCTATCTATCTATCTATCTATCTATCCATCCATCCATCTATCTATCTATCTATCTATCTATGTATCTATCTATCTATCTATCTATCTATCTATCTATCTATCTATCTATCTATCTATCTATCTATCTATCTATCTATCTATCTATGTATCTATCTATCTATCTATCTATCTATCTATCTACCTA
>SZWC01025337.1:3127-21864 GCA_023375785.1 Penium margaritaceum
AGTTACACTTTTTTTTCCGAACAATTGACGACCGTTACATCGCGCAGTTCAACGGTTACCACCACACTCATCATGTTGTGCAACAGCGTGTACTGACTTTGTCAAGCAACAGCAATTGGTCAACAAAAACGGTTTGCATCATTTTAGGTCTGAGTTCGTGATTTTTTGCAACCAGTTTGCACTGTTCTCCGCTCAAACTAAACATCCTTGCGATAAGGCGACCCTTATCCACGACTGACATGGACAACATGGACCTCAACCGCCCACTACCTCCGATGGATGGCTGGGGAGACATCCCACACACTCATTACGGACCATGCGATGTTTACATCCCCTCTCCGCCCAAGCTGACATGCGACAAGGCTGAGCTACCCATCGCCATGTGAAGGCTAAGTGGGTGGCCATGTGTGACAATGCACCACCTAGTCCACAAAACATGTGCACGATGATGGGTATGCGGATTTCTACGAGGATTCCTTTGTATGCCATGGATGATTGGCAGCCGTGGGTGCAGATGCATCCAATCACCATGTCGAGTATGTAAAACCATGGGCTCTTCATGTTTCTTTAACCGTGTGCTTTTGATTCCCTTGTGTAAGTTTTCCAACACCAAACTCTGAGAACACCAAATACATAGTTTGCACAAGGGTAAACATGGTAAGTGGACTGAACATGCTTAGGAGTAATCACAGATAGTCTTGCAATTCAAAACAACCTATACGTACATTTAATGCCCGAATAGGCCACTCATCAACCAACTCTCGAAACAGGGTGGCAATGAAAATATGCAAGCCATCACCTCACGGGCGGGACACGGGCTGCCTACATGACATCGTGGCATAGGTAGGCCGTAATTCCGGGCAAAGCACGCCTCCATGCCAATTTCAAGAGCATCGTAGAAGATCTCATTGTCACATGGCTACTGATGGGGTCCACTAATTCCCCTGTGCCCTAGTCTTCGTCTGCCATGGTGTCTTCCAGCAGTTTTATTTTGTGGCTTGGGCACATGTACATCTTACTAATGTGTGCCGGCATGTTGGCGGCCCATAGCTTTGTAATTAAGTAGGTTTCACTGGCTCCAAGTATGAAACCGATCAAAAATAGGAGCTCACAATATGTTGGGCACTCCATGCTAGGGGATCCTTTGCTATGATGTTGATGTTTATCAAATACAATGAACACAATGACCAGCAGCAATGTTTATACGAAGGACTGGGCATACATGAGATTTTTTCAACCAAATTGAGAATGTATAGCCATTTGGTGAAGTACATGAGAGTAAACATCACGAGGTCCCTACGGCTTATGTAACCCCAAGGACTATGTCATGAGCTTCCTACACGAAGCTCCCTAATGAACTTGGCCATGTTTTATTCGGCCCGCCTTCTCTCCTCTTAGCCTTCGTACTTGACTATCTCATATGGCCTTGGTCCTACATGGCCTCGTGCTCTGTCTTCTATAACCCCACATCCTTCTCCTGCACACCATGAAAGCACCACATGGAAGGTTGTTAGTGCTTTCATCAGGCAACATGGAGAAAGGAAATTAATGATTTTACAAGTCAGACACTAGTGTTCTCCTCCTCGCCGCAGTATTCCCGTCGGACATCATCCCAGCCGCCATATGGCATGCCCTTAGTGGCCCGCACCTGGTGAGTGTAGTTGAGGTTCTATTGTCTATGTTGCATGTCGTCATCTTCAGTCATCCACCAGTATGGTTCATCCTCCTCTGGCTCAGAGTTTTCATCCAGGATGAAGCGTTTGGGGTCCTAAACCTCCTCCTCTCCTGTGTCATACGTTGGAAAATGTTCAAGGTTGTACTTGCTGTCATCGTCGTCAGAGATGTTGATTGTATCCCTTGCTGCGATGCCATGCTATGGACCCACACCAGCCGCGTCTACTCCAACTGCGGTGCCTGTGATTCTTGCTGCTGATGCTTCAACTGCTACAGCCACCTACGCTGCCGCAGCTTGTGCCTCGGTGCCACTCAAGGGGCAATACCTGACATATTCCTCCATGTGCATAGCTGCTTCCACTCGCTCCGGCTGCCTCTACAATGCAGCTTTTTCTATTGTCGTTGTTGGTGCGATGGCCACCCGG
Source organism: Penium margaritaceum (assembly GCA_023375785.1). NCBI lineage: Eukaryota > Viridiplantae > Streptophyta > Zygnematophyceae > Desmidiales > Peniaceae > Penium > Penium margaritaceum. The sequence continues at coordinate 5,227 of SZWC01025337.1, forward strand.
TTAGTTCACCTTGTGATTCCGTGGCCCTTCAGCCCACACCAGCGGCAGGTGTTGTTTACTTTGTGTCATTTGTTGTGATCCATCCGCCTACTCCATGGCCTTCTCCGTCCGGGGCGCGGACCTGGTTGCGTCCACGTAACCCCCTCCAATTGCTTTTGTATGGCTCGGTCGACACCTGGCATTGCGTTGTACGCGCGACAAAACATCGTCTTTGTCAGTCTGATGCTGCACAACGACTTTAGCGGGTAACCCCTTTACCCAGTAACAGTACACAGGCATGCATGCACGGCTGTCCAAACTCTTTCCGGGCCACACATGGGCACAAACTCTGAGCGATGTCCACGCGAAAAACACAATTAGATGTCTCGTGCACTGTATCCATGTGCGGACCCTCCTTCGTGAAGTCGTACTCGTTGTTGAAAATTGATGCGTTCACCAGCAGAGCCCCTTGCTTCACTGCCAAGTTGTCCTTACACGCCCTTGTCTCTTTCGTGCCTTTAGCCATCATGCGCTCCATCCACACACAGATTGAGATAAAGAAGTAAAATGGGTACAAATTCCGCACTAATGGATGATGCGAGCATTAATCGACTCATACGCATTTAGCGTTGTGTGTCCACCACGACCGACGGGGCAGTAAACTCGCATCCACCACTCCAGCGGGATGCCGCCAACATCGCCGATGCCAAAGAAGTACACTTCACACCGCAAGTACTGGCATCCCATCACCTCCTTGTGCTCGTAGAACTCTGACATGTTCAATGCGTGCCCCAGCTGCCAACACCAGAAGCTAGCGTGCTTTTTGTACCATTGGAGCACATTTTGACAAAGGTGCCATGTTGAATAAGTGTGCATGGCACACGACAGCATGTCTGAGACAGAGTTCATGAGGCCCTTCTCCCGGTCGCTGATGACTGCTCTTCTAGGCTGAGCTACGGTGAAGTACATGATGGCAAGGTGGAAATAAAACCAATACCAATGGTCCTCCATTTTCATGGGCACCAAAGCCATTGGCATTGCATTGTCATTGGTGTCGAAGTACAGTGCCACCAACATGGTATGTTTGTGCATGTTCTTCGAAGAAAGTCCCGCCCATCGTGAAGATGCGACGAGAGTGTTGGAACCCGAGGACTGTTGCGCCAAGGGTGATAAACATATGGTGGAAGACGTTGCCCACTATCACCATAGCGACGGCGTGGGCGTTCCGGTTGAGTTTCTTTAGCTGTAGCACACAGACTAGGACATGGCGTCACACTTTTCAAACCAAAAAATGGTACAACACACCTCAACCAGCATATATGAACCATTGCAATGTATGCCGCGAATATAGATCATGACATCGTGCAGGACTCAAGAAGCTTCTCTTACGCCACACCCTTAGTGGGGTACGATATCCAATGTCCCACGTCCTTGCCGGTCACGCGGTTCTTGATTATGCAGTTGTCTACGGCCCGACAACACTCGACCATGTCGTCCAACTCCATCTCCTCCCGGGAAGTCGCCATCCATCTTTGTTCATTATGGGGTTTTTTTTTCCGTGCCTCATCGTCAAGGCACATTGCCAAGAAAAAAACAAGAAAAAAACTTAAACGTGAAACAACCACAATGGACGGAGTTCATATTACTACGAGCAGCGTAAACTAACGCAAGGTCGTTTACCCTACTGTGGTTCGTCCTACAGCAACCTAGGCGAAGCTTAGGGGCGGCAGGCGTCTCTGGCGATGATAGAATGACGATGACTTTGGTGTCCAACTTTGCATAAAAACAAAGTCGATGATTAGGGGGGAAGGAGAGACTCGTGGCTCATCCAAAATGGGGCATGCGAATGGCGGAGGAGGAGACCCGAGAGTGTGGTCATCAATTGGCCCACGTCTCCGCGTAGAGGATGTGAACTACCACAGTTGTGCAACCATAATGAAGGAACATGGGAACAAAGTGGAAAAATGAGGAGTTAAAGAAAGGGATGTCCACTCGGGCATTTACTTGGGTGTAGGTCCTCCTCAGCCATACTCCTAGGCACTGTGCACTATGTCGAGGCAGTGCACATGGCTCGAGTGACCAGGGTGTTGCCGTGGTTGGCAGGTTAGGTCAAACTCTACAACATAGAGAGTTTTGGGAGGGGGGAGTTGAACACAAGCATGGCAACTAATGCATGGTGTACGATGCACCGGAAGCAAGGAATACTGGGCTGTAAGCGTCACGAAGTGTCCGACCAGCGAATATTCCGCAAACACCAAAGAAGGCACGTGTACGCCAGATTGAGGTACCGAGATTTTTTCTACCAAGTTTATTCAACGTTGGTTGTTGTCGGGATGAAGTGAAACATATTTGGTCACAAAGTCCATGCTTATGCCGGCCCACGGTTCTGTTGGAACTGGTAGGGGTTGGAGGAGACCGGTTGGCCTCGTGCGAGAGGATTTTTGTCTATGAAAGGTATCGCACGATTTGTAGAATGTTCAACATGTCGATGTGCATCTTGTACCATGAGTCATATTTTGCCAGCTTCTTTAGCGTTTTTTCTTCGCCAAAGTACCCACCTGGACCAGTGTCGTGACATTCCTCCAATAGTATTCTCCGTACGCTCCTCGTTTGGTGGCATGACAACTTTGCAAGTGAATCACCATCCGTGGTAGGGGTTGTCGAACGAAGAATTGGTTTTTTCATACCCGCCAAAATCTTTGTAACGTTTTTGCAAACAGTCTTGCAAGGTAGGGGTCTCGTTCGATGAGCAATGTATTGATCTTGGTCATAAAATCTGATCTTTGACTGAGAGCATCCATAAAATTAGTTTTTCCAGGCAGGTACCCGATGTCGTACTCAAATTTGGACTTGATGAACTCCATGTATCAAGTTTTTCGTCAGCCTAGATTGGGCTGAGTCTTGAGATATTTCAACCCGTGATGGTCGGTGCGGACGATGCATCATTGACATTCGAGGTAACATCGCCATTTCTTGTACGCGTGCACATGTATGAGCATTTCCTTCTTACGCACAACAAACATGAGTCCTGGCTTGCATAGTCATCACAACATATACGCGATAGGCTGTTCCAACCGCCATTGTCTTCGTGGAGAATGGTTCCGATGGCTCGATCAAACGTGTCGGTGGCCATGATGTTGTCCACCATTAGATCTGTCAATAGCAAGGCTGGCCCTCAGGTCAGAGCATTTCTCATAGAAATGAATGCTTTTTGTTCGCTTTCTCCCCTAAACCACTCGGTGGCTTTTCCAGTAAGATCGGAGAGAGCCGGTGACGCTCAAGCCTAGTGTTTTATGAATAAAAGATAGTAGTTGCAGAAGTCCAAAAACACCTGGTAATCCCAAATATTTGTGGGCGTCGCCTAATCAGCGACCACCTCCATCTTTTTTTGGTCCATGGTTATTTGTCCGTCGCCGATGTTGTGGCCTTAAAGCTTGACTGAACGGCGACGAAGATTGCACTTGAACAGTTCCCAAAGACTTCCTTTCTTTGCAAAAATTAAGCAACATTTGAAAGTTGTCAATTGTGGTCCACTGATATGCGGATGTACACCAGGATGTCATTGAGATACACAATGACAAAATCATCGAGGTACGTGTGGAATACATTTTTATCGCCGCCACAAGTATTGCAAGGGCGTTTTTTGTCCCAACGGCATTAAACGTTGCAGAATTGCCAAAAAAAAAGGTCACAAATGTTGGTGGGCATCGGCCAAAAAACATTTCGAGCCCTTGGTGACTTGTCTACTTCCAACGATGTAGTCCAAAAACTTGATCAAACTGCGGGCACACTTTGAGATTTTTCCAGAGAATCTCTCTTTGAAAGATCTAAAGAGAATGTCAAAGATGCCTGTTATGCTTGTACGATTGTACATTAAGATGTCACCAAGAGACACGGTGACGAAGTCTTCCAGTTGCATATGAAAGATATTGTTCATTGCTGTCATACATGTTGTACGGGCATTTTTTAGTCCAACCAATATGACCGTGAAATCAAAGTGCATTTATGTGGTATAGAACATCGACTTCTTGATGTCCTTATGATGTACGCCGATATGATGATAACCGCTGCGTAGGTCAATGTTGGTGAAATTTCTCATCCTACAGAGTTGGTCAAAAATTTATTTGCCTGTGGAATGGGCTAGCAGTTCTTGATTGTGATGTCATTCAATTCTTGGTAATCCATGCACATACAAAGCTCACCTGTTATCTATTTTACACAAGGTACACATGACGCATGGGGTGCTGTGGATGGTCTGATGAATCCCTCACCGAGCATCTCGTCTAGCTACTTCTTGAGTTGGGGGAGCTCGTGGTCGCTCATTTGATAGGTCCCCTTGACCGTCAATCGACTGCCTGGCTTCATGTCTATCTTACGATTGATGTTGCGTTGTAAAGGTAACTCTTAAGGCAGTTGGTCGGGAACAAGCCATTCCAACTCCTCAGCAAGAGATGTAGACTCCTCCGAAACAGTCACAAACTTGTTAGATGCCGATGCCGATGTGGTTGATTGTATTGTGATGCTTTCTTCCCCTTTCCTTGTTTCCATGTGGAGGATCCATGCTCATGTTCCATGTCAAAAATATCGTTTAGCTACGTCCAATGATAACGGCTGGGGTTTTGCGACTGTTGCAACTTCCTCCGTAGCTTTCAACTCTATTTCTTCTTGTTGCTGCTGCTATGTTGTTGGTTACTCAACTAGAGCCAGGCGCCATTCTTTGCCATTAATGCTGAAGTAGAGTGCTTTCCTTCTCCAATCTACCCATGGATCGTGCCAGTACAAGAAATCTCACCCAAGGATGATTTCTTGGTCGCTCGTTCAACAATTTTTGTTACGTTTTACGGATATTTGATTAGCAATCAAAGAAGTTTGCAACTTTGACGGATCTGCAACCTTCTATTGACTCGCTTTCCATGAAAAATCCCTACTTCAGTTTGCATACCCACATTCCAAACTATGTCATTGACTACAAACTTTTGAGTATCTTCTCCATCATGTTACCGATAAGTCTCAATGGTATTGTTCTTATCGGTACCATTCAGAAACGTTTACAATTCCTTGGTTGTACTTGTAGCTGTATCGTCGGTTGGTCGTCCTTGTAACCCTCTTCAAGCTTTCTCACATGAGGAACCCTTATCTACGGTGATGTGATCCACTGAGATTGGCTACCAACTGGCATAGATTATTCTAAACTGGCAAGAATTTCATCATCTACTCATGCCCTTTGCCGTTTCTTGACTCCTCATGTTTTCTCTATGACTTTCCCCTCTTTTGGCCTATTGATGATGTTTCTAACAAGCTTACAAGATGTGCCCCAACTTCTCGCAAGTTCAGCACAACCGTTGATTGTGCTAATCAATAGCGTCAACTTCCATCAAATACAAGGTTTCAGTCGATTGTAACTTCCCTATGCCACAATATGTACAGTGGCCTTTGGGCTGCCAACCACTGTGAATTGTACAGTTCCTTTAGAGTTCGTAGGATCAAATGGTTCAAGAAGTTCTAGTTGAATTTGGAGCTCATTTAAAAGTTGGAGATTTATCTTAATAAGTACTACTTCCCATGTGCACAATTATTGAAGCTTCTCCATTGCCGCATTGTTGGAGAAGACAGGTAATGAGGCTGTCGAATCTGAACATCTTCCAATACAAATGTTTGTTGATGCAAGCTTGTGGACTGGTGCCTCTCGTTGTGCTAGGTATCATCTAGACGGTTAACGGTGAAGGAAAAGGGTTTGTTGGGCTTGTTGGGTCTTTGAGCGGGTCGGCCGTCGAGGTCCTCGGTGTTGTCGACTCTTCTGGAAAGTGATCGAATGTGTCAAAACTTTCGGAAGCAAAACAACGAAAGTCAGGGCAGGTGGCCAAAATGCCCTTAGCAGAACGGTGTAGAATTCCTGAGGTTGGCGTGCAGTGGGCCACAAACGTAAGGAAATAAATGCTGACTCATAGATCTCAGGAACTTGTGTACGTCTGGGACATAACGATGTTGTAGAACGATCAAAAGAATGACCAAACTAAGAAAGAGAAATGAGGTCATGAAATATGCTAAAGACACAGTATTACAATGTCATTTTGTTGACATTCTCCGATGCCGTCCACCAAATGTCGAAAGCCCATTTTCTTCTTTTCAAAGACCTCAACTTTCATCATGGATCAGAAGCTTGGACTTCGCACCAAAAGGCTTGGACAACCCCAAAAACCAAATGCTAAACTTTGAGTCAAATCAAATTACTGTCTCCCTTTTCTAAAGAACTCTTCATTGCCCGACTCTCATCAAGTGCTAGGGAGCTTCCTAGTCTTGCTGCCACTAAGTTGGTGACAGTGCCTGGTTTCCGGACGTGCTAGCAAGCAATCAAGTGCAAGGAATAGTGAGGGTTGGCTTAGGAACGCACACAAAGTCTCATACATGTGAATAACTTAGGATAATGAGAGAGATGACTGGGTTGTTGGGTGACAGGGATGTTGAAATCATTAAACATATACATACAAGTGCCGAGATACGAATGAGGCATAGTTGGGGTTGTTGGGTCGATAGTTGGGCGACACGTGTGGAGTCGCATCGTGACTGGTCGGATTCTATAAGGTCCACTGAACTCAAGGGTCTTCAAGAATCGACTTTGAAGATGTGAGATGCATCCTTAAAAATCTGGATTCATCTCGGTGTGTTGAGAATCGACCAAAAGGTCGCGACACTTCTGTCGTAGATTCGTGGAAGTGGTCGGAGTTTTCAGAACGGTCAAGAAGGTTCAGTGGAGGTGAGGGCAGTTGGCCAGTTTGCCCTCGACTCTCGGAGTGAATACCGAGGTCTTGTGACACGGTGGGCTGTTTGTGTAATAACATAAATGCCCACTAAGAAAGATTAGGGATTAATGTACGTGTGGTACGTAACAACCCTCTCGAGGGGGGCTCTCAATCTCGCGATGGAGGCTCTTCGCAACGTAATCGCGTGTGAAGCGCTGCACATTGAGAGAAACTCTCAACTCTCGAGCAAACCCAAAATTTATCTGGCTCCTACAAAACCGTCCCTTTTTTCAATCTCGAAAGGACCAACGGTTTGGATGTGGCCGACGAGTTTGGAGGTGTACATCACCGTTACTGGGGTCAACGATGATGAGAAGAAAATTGACCTCGCGGCCACGCTTTTGCGTGGCACAGCGTTAAGTTGGTGGTCTAACTTAAAGACCATCCAACGACAGTAGGAGACCAACGGTGCATCACCAACAGCTCACAGTGCCCGTCTCACATCATCGACCGTAGGCGTTCTACCCTTACAACAGATCAACCCACAGTGGCAAGACGCGCTGACGAATTTTCACGCGTGATTCTCGCACGTTTTGGATGAATGAACAAAAAATCTGATGTACTGTACAATCTGCAACGTCTACGTCAGCAGTCTAGCATGGCGTAGTACACAGAGAGATTCCGCACGATCATCACCGGAGTAGACATTGCCCCCGACCAGCTCTGTTTTCACTACAACAGCAGCCTTAAGCGAGATGTCTGGCAAGCAATCATTATTTTCAGCATCCGGAACAACTTGCTACGAATGATCACAGCAGCAGAAAGGATTGACAGCGTTGATTAACACGCTCAATTATAGGAATCCACGGCTGGCAACCTTCTAACCACAATTATCGTGCAAATGGGAAAGACAAGTCGGCGGATTCCTTGACTCTGATGGAAGTGGACCCCATCGACCAAAGAGACACGCGAACTTGCTACAACTGCGCAAAAGTCGAGCACATCGCTCATAATTGTCGGAGCAAGCAACAGGCCAAAAAAGGGGAAAGTTGCAGAAAAATGAGTCGGGAAACGGCAAAGGGCAGGAGTACAAAGCTCAACTCTTGTCCGTGAGGAGTGATCTGCGCTGAACGCATCGCCCATCGGAATGGCCCACATCGCCGCAGAAGGTTTTTGAGATCGCAAAGTTCGACGAGGGGTAGGAGGATGATCAACAAGCGATACTACTAAAAGTTCAGCCTCGAGGATGTAGAATTTGCAGAATGGTACCAGCGCTACTCGATGGAGGAGCTTCACTCAGCTTTGTAAAGAATGACATGGTTCGCAGGCTAAGGTTACAGATCGAACCAGGGAAAGTTAGAGGAAAAACCGTGGATGGGAGATTACAAATACGGAGACATTGAGAACCACTATGACTACAAGTAGGATATTTTCGGGATGTAACGGTTTGGAGGTCTTGTCCAATGAGCAATCAAAAATTCATCCTCGGACAAGATTTCCTCTACCGGCACAATCCGCAGGTCAACTAGAACAGCGGCAACATCTACATGGAGATTGACGTTGCCAATTGACAACTTTTGCGTGCGGGATGGAAGCCGACAACGGAAGCAGCACAGGTGGAAGCAACGGAGGTGGAAGCAGCAGAGGAAACCACGGAAGTTGAAAAGCGACAACCGGTGCAGCCAATACCGCTTAACGTGGCCAAAAACTGTATACGACATGGTGCTTGTGCGTGGCTTGTACATCTTGAGCTAGTGGGAGAAGCAAAAGTGGCAGCAACTGACTCATCATCAGCCTCATTAGCCTCATTGGCTCCGACGAAGTTCGCGATGGTACCCAAAGATTTCGCACTCCTCATCCGGGAGTTTGTGAGCGTCTTCCCTGACGAACTCCCAAAGACTTTACCTCCTCAACGAGACATCCACCATTGCATCGAACTGAAGCCGGGCAGCACACCGATTTCTGAGGAGCCTATCAGATGCGCAATCATGAGCTGAACAGTGGCTGGACGAGATGCTTGGTCTGGTTTCATCCGCCCATCCACATTACCATACACTACACCAGTACTATTTGTAAAAACGAAAACTAGGGAGATGCGGATGTGCATGGATTACTGGACGCTGAACGACGCCACCATCAAGAACCGCTACCCTCTCCCCCGAGCTGATGAACTTTTCGACCAAATCCGAAGAACCCAAATTTTCAGCAAGATCGACTTGCGCAGTGGATATCACAAGATACGCATGGCAACCGCCAACATTGAGAAGACATTGTTCCAAACTCTTTACACGCACTTCGAGTTCACAGTCATGTCGTTTGGACTAACCAATGCCTCAGCGACCTTCATGGCGGCAATGAATAACATTTTTGGTCCGTACCTTGACAATTTTGTCTTGGTGTACCTTGATGACCTCTGGTGTATAGCCTCACCCCGGAGGGGCACAATGGACATCTTTGAAAAGTTCTTGAAGTTTTAAAAAGAGAAAATTTTCAGAAAACTCTTGAAATGCGACTTCGGTCGTCGTTCGATCAATTTTTTGGGTCACGACATCAATGGTGGATGGATCACCATGGATCCGAAAAAAGTGGCAGCTGTCGCAGATTGGCCGATGGTGACCATGGTTTGAGAAATTCAAGTTTTTTCTCAGATTTTGCAATGATTAACGGCGATTCGTGCGGAATTACGCCCGACTACCAGAGCCTCTTTCCGAAACCACTCGCAAAGAAAACAAGTGACGGCGGGGAGACATCAAACAAGAAGCGTTCATTGCTTTGTGGAACGCTCTGACCTCGGCGCCAGCCCGACGATTAGCCGATCCAACGGTCGACTACGTCATGGTTAGGAATGCATTAGACGGTGCCATTGGCACGAATCTTCTGCAAGACCACGGCTACGGGGAACAATCATTCACCTACATGTCTCGGAAATTGTGAGGACCGGAATTCAACTAAGAGATCCACAAAAATGAGATGCTGGTGGTCGTGCTCAAGCACGTTAAACCCTTCCAAAGACACAAGTAGCGATGAAGCAAGCAGCTGACCGACATCGCAACGTCGACATCTTCATCGCTGGCAATAAATTGCTCCTCACTATGGCAAACATCAATCTCCGCGGATCCGATTGTTTGGTTAGGACCATTTGACATCGAGCTTATGCAAACCCCTCTACTTGTATGACTCAAACTCCCCGGCACTATTCAAGTTCATCCGGTGTTCCTTCTCAGCAGACTCGAACACTACTGGACCCCGGAGAGAACTTCCTTGGTAGAGATGTCCCTCCTTCGCCTCCCGTTCAAGTGGACAAAGATACGGAGTACCTTATCGAGGACATCCTTGTTTGGTGATTTGTGATATTCCTATCAAGCTGTAGAGTTGACTGTGAAGACTTGGCCATGTCCATGTGCGTGCAGATCCCTGATGCGGACCCAGGGGGCAGCGACGCGTCGGCAAGTGGTGGACCACCCACTTGGAGCTGACCGACGACTGTCCCAACGTCATTGATGCTTTCTCGGACCTTCTCTAGTTTTTCTGTAGCCTCTAGGACTTTCTCGGTGGACTGGCCGTGGGCCCGACTTGCATGTTTTGCATTGTGTGTCCACCGTTAGATGCCGGATGCATGCATGTGACAAGTCACAGCGTCCCGTATGAGATCTTGCATGTTTAGGCTGAGACAACGTAGCGTTCTTATCTGTCTGCGCAGAGTCGCGTTCTGTGACTCGTCAAGTCAGCCGGTATTGTCAGGTCCATCCTCATCGCAAGCCAACATAGGACCACCACAAGCATCATCACGGGTAACGGACACAGTAAGACAAGCTGTGTCGGGACCACTCGGCTGTGACAACACACTCACACCTCCTTCAGTACGAAGCGCCAGCAGCTGACGAAGCTCCACGATTGTGCAATCCTAAGAGTNGATCAAAGCCCGTAAAGAGCTTCACGTGGTCCAAATGCGCCCCCATCATGATCGTGTTGAGTGCCCACAACTGCATCCCGCCACTGGTCCCAAGGCGCGTGTAAAGGCACATCGCGTGCCTCCAGTAGTCAGCTGCAAGCTCCGTGGGACCCTGACAGAGGGAGTGAAACTCACATAGTCGGGCCGCCCTCATGGCATGGGACTCCACAGCGAGAAGTGTCAGGGCCAGCTCCCAGCCCTGACGCATATGTGCTCCAGTCCCGGTCCTTGTCTCACCAAGAAAGGGTCTGGAGTCGACCACAGTCTCCCGCGGCATGGCATAGAGGAGACCGCGCATCGCTCTCGCTGCTTTCTGGACCTAGTGAGCGTCGCGGGTCTGCTACTACCTGTGGTAGTAAAGCAGATACCCTCAGAATCAACCCACACTTGAAATAAGGTCTCCTAGCAATCGAAGCCCTCGTCGCTATCATAACAAGGTGGAGGTGTCAAAGTCCTTCGGTCGCCGCTCCGTTGGGAGGGCGACCTTAGGCTCGGGAGACGGTGGACGGGGTATGGGGAGCCCACCAGTGAGGGAAACGCCACCAAAAGTGAACACTGCTGAACGACGTGGCTGATCGTGACGGCGAGAAGGTGGCGGGGTGAAAGGCTGTGATCCTAGGCCTAACTCACGGATGCGCTCCTCAAGCACACAAAGCTCGTGCTCGCGTGAGTCATCCTCAATCTCCTCATCCCAGGTGTCCACCTGTGATGAATGGTGCTGAGGCCGCGGCATTGTGTAGGGTGTAGACTGCTGAGCAGATGGTGCAGCTCCAGTAGATCCTCCAGGTGGCTGCTTTGAGGCCCCAAAACGACCCCGTAGTAAATCCGTGATCTCCTCCATCGCGTCGGACTGCCTTTGTTGCTGCAGGCGCATCTCGTCCTGCGATCGACAAAGCTCATCGATCATGAGGGGCTGCAACCGTGGACTCATAACGCCCGAAGAGGAGGAAGAGGGGTCAACTAGCCCTTTGCCCTTGTCACGGACCGGCGCCATTGCAATGCTCAGTATGGGGCCAAACGTAAAAAATGCTCCGAACAAGAAACTGACAGCGTTTCTCGAAGAGTTGAAATGTTTAAAAGAATTGACATTTTGACCCCAAAATTGATGACATCAGCACAACCTATGATGATGTCTGCNGTCTGCTGCACTCGTGGTCGCGGCACACCCAGTCCGTGGTCTCTTGAGGAAATCCGCTGTGTGTGTGCCGCTTGAAGGCCGCGCATGATTTGAGTCCAGTCAAGAGGCTGCTCACACTCCGTGTAGCGGTGAGCGCCTCCATAGTTGTAATAATGGACAGAACATCCACTACCACTACTCGCCAGCTGCTGTTGCTGCTGCTTCCATTCCCAACTTTCTTCTTCCCCTTCTTCCCCTATGTGACTACTGCAAGGCCCTTAGTGTGGCCGCTCATGGTAGAGGAGGAGGAGGAGGAGGAAGGAGGAAGGTTGGACTGGTGAGCTGGGACAGAGGCGTAGAGGGGGTCGCAGTCACTACTGCAACAAGTGGACTTTGCTGATGCGCGATGGCAGCCTCATGAGCCGATGTGGCCTTGATGAAGTAGCGGTGGGCCCAAGGAAGCAGCTGAAGTGATTCCGACAACTCAGAGAGAGCCACACGATCAAAGCCCGTAAAGAGCTTCACGTGGTCCAAATGCGCCCCCATCATGNTGCTCCAGTCCCGGTCCTTGTCTCACCAAGAAAGGGTCTGGAGTCGACCACAGTCTCCCGCGGCATGGCATAGAGGAGACCGCGCATCGCTCTCGCTGCTTTCTGGACCTAGTGAGCGTCGCGGGTCTGCTACTACCTGTGGTAGTAAAGCAGATACCCTCAGAATCAACCCACACTTGAAATAAGGTCTCCTAGCAATCGAAGCCCTCGTCGCTATCATAACAAGGTGGAGGTGTCAAAGTCCTTCGGTCGCCGCTCCGTTGGGAGGGCGACCTTAGGCTCGGGAGACGGTGGACGGGGTATGGGGAGCCCACCAGTGAGGGAAACGCCACCAAAAGTGAACACTGCTGAACGACGTGGCTGATCGTGACGGCGAGAAGGTGGCGGGGTGAAAGGCTGTGATCCTAGGCCTAACTCACGGATGCGCTCCTCAAGCACACAAAGCTCGTGCTCGCGTGAGTCATCCTCAATCTCCTCATCCCAGGTGTCCACCTGTGATGAATGGTGCTGAGGCCGCGGCATTGTGTAGGGTGTAGACTGCTGAGCAGATGGTGCAGCTCCAGTAGATCCTCCAGGTGGCTGCTTTGAGGCCCCAAAACGACCCCGTAGTAAATCCGTGATCTCCTCCATCGCGTCGGACTGCCTTTGTTGCTGCAGGCGCATCTCGTCCTGCGATCGACAAAGCTCATCGATCATGAGGGGCTGCAACCGTGGACTCATAACGCCCGAAGAGGAGGAAGAGGGGTCAACTAGCCCTTTGCCCTTGTCACGGACCGGCGCCATTGCAATGCTCAGTATGGGGCCAAACGTAAAAAATGCTCCGAACAAGAAACTGACAGCGTTTCTCGAAGAGTTGAAATGTTTAAAAGAATTGACATTTTGACCCCAAAATTGATGACATCAGCACAACCTATGATGATGTCTGCGTTTTTTACGCTAGCGAAAAAAAAACCTAGCGTTTTCTCGCTACAGTAAGATACGCCAGCATTTTTTGGTGGTCACCTGAACTCCGCGTGGGGTGACCTCGTCACCCCTTGCTCACGGCTACGCAAGGTATGCGTAAGCTTGCGCAATGCCACGCAGGATTGCGTAGTGTCGCGCAGTTTCTACGCAATTGCGTAACATTGCTATACAATAGTAGTGCCGCATAAACCCGTCGCTAAGGCTGCACACCGAATCTGGTTCGAGAATCTGAAGCTGGATTCGGATTCGCGAGGCCGAATCCACCACTGGATCAAGATTCGCGGATCCAAATCCAAGATTCCCGAATCCTTTGATGTGGTCTTAGTCTTGGCAGTACCCAAGAAAATGCACGGCTGCTAAAACAGATGTGGGATGCCATCTAGTGCAGCTACTGTTCTTTGCAAAAGTGGTGTGGCAATGCCCCATCGCTCCGGAAGCCAGGCTTGCCAGTCATGTCTGACACCTGATTGGCCAGACGCCATGCATAGATGACCTGGCATGTCCCATCGCCGCCAGTCAGGTTTTCGCACGTCCGTCAAATATCCTGCAAGATCCTGTGCATGGAATCGCCGCTCGCTCATGGAAAACGTGCGAGCGAGTGGCAAATACTTGGTTGCCGATTTCATGCATGTGTCAGGCTGTTGACCTGGCACATGCACGATTTCCGCAAGTTTGCGCGACTGTCAGCTTTCGGAGTTTTGAACCTTCGGAAGTTGAATTCAGAAGCGTCATTTCTCAACGGTCGGACGTGAGTGGGACCAGCCGAATATCTTTCTCCCCCCCAACCCTCTGTTCCTTCCAAGATTCGTTAATGGATTCCCGAATCCCCGAATGAGACCCGACCCTGGATCCGGATTTGTGAATCCGGATCCGGATTCAGGATTCGTGAAACAGATTCACGAATCCAAGGATTCGTGTGCAGCCTTACCCGCCGTTCTGCTGCGGCGGGTCTGCTTCTGCTGCGTTTGCTGCAACTACTGCTGCGCTGCTTTAGCTGGTGCCGGTGCCGTTGCTGTAATGCTTTTGCTACTACTATTGTTGCTGTCGGTGCAGCAGCTGGAATGCTACTGCTGCGCTGCTGCTGCTTTGCTGTTGCTTGTTGCTGTCGCCGCTGCATGCTGCCACTGCTTGCAGCCGCCGCGACAAGGTGTTGCTGCGAGCTGCTACTCCCTTCTTTTTGTGTACATGTTGGTAGCGAGACATGGCTGTTGTTGCCACCCGGTGCTGCTGCTACTGACCGGCGTGGTTGCTGGATCTCGTCACTGCCGCAACTCCCCTTGCTACGGTGGTGGCAATTGCGTGGTGACGTTGTTGTTGCTAACGTCGGCCGCGACGGGTCCCAGGATGTGGCGGAGGCGGTGACTCTCATTGCTGCTGCCTATGTTGCGTCTATGCGACGTAGCTTAGCGTGAGGGGTCTCGCTGCTCTGATACCATGAAAAATTGCGTCCTAACCTTGCTGCTGCTGATGTGGCAACAGTGTCCAGTCAGCTTGCGCACTAGCAAGCAAGCAGGTGCAAGAAACATCAAGGATCAGGCTAGGGAGACGCGCAAAGTCTCATAAGCTCCAATAGCTTAGTAATGCAAAGAGATGACAACAGACAAGCACATAACATAAATACTTGCCGCGACACACAGCGAGTGACGCACGCGCCAGTGTGAGTTTGTCCTAAAATCAGCTCGAAACCACGGTTTTGGCCGTAACTCTGTGCATAGGCATCCAAACGCAACACCGTATGAACCTAGAGATGCACAATCTCGAGTCGGATGCTACGACTGGTCACACACACAAGTCCGGCATCGATTGGTGGACAGATAATGCAAACATGCATATCGGGCTCGAGAATCACTCCACCGAGAAAACCCTAGCATCTACAGAAAAAGTGTAGAGGACCCCAGCAAGCACCCGGGACGTCGTGGCAGTTGTCTGGCAGTTGCTGGTGGATGGAACCGCCATCTGTCGGTGCTCCGGTGCCAGGTGGGCCCGTTTCAGGGATCTGCATGAGCATGGACACGATCGAGTGGTCACAGTAAGATGTAAAAACAAACGGGAACAACTCACATCACACCATCTACGAGATGTCGATCATCTCTACGATGGCTACTACCGCCATCTCTAGGCCACATCTTCACGCGCTCCGGGATGTCGCTGCTAAAAGGGGGGATGTGTTTGGTAAAAGAGTTACACGAGTCCCTTATCTTCTAGTGTGGGCATCTCTGTTACTACACAAAGAACCCATCGGGTCGTGACTACAGCGTTCATCACTCAAAGGGCCCGGGGCAAACTGGCCACCTACCCCGCCCCGAGTGGATATTCTTGAATCTTCTGATTGCTTCAATCACTCTGGGAACCCACAAAGAAAAGTGACGCATTTTGACGAATCGAGATTCATAAAGACGCATCGCATGTTCACCGTCGATTCTTGAAGAACTTCTCGTCGGATATTTTCAAATCCGACCACTCACGACGCGACTCCGCATGCGTCGCTCAACAATCTACCCAATGACCCGGACTATGCTTCATTTGTAACTGGACACTTGTATACATGTGTGATCATTTCGACATTTGTCATCGAAGTACACTTACCACTAATTCTAAATTTCTCAAGTTTACCAAAGTTTTAAATATTGTTTTTCATCACAACTTCTACCTGTACACCATCTATGTTTTGTTTGGAGCAACATGCTTTGGGGTGGATGGGAATTTTTGTTCTGAGGACTGGGTATATGATTGTCACGGGTGCCAAATCAGGGGGAATTGGTCTTTTCACCGGGATGAAGGCGATACTGGAAGTGACCTCTTCGGAAGGACGTCCGCGACCAACACAGTGCTCGACATCTCGCACCACTACACGCTACGCCCTGCCTCGACTCCCCACGCCTGCACACGGCATTGGCGTCGGCATTGCCACTTCCCTTCCTCGTCGCGAAGGCCCCAATTGTGCCATCAACTCCACTGGCACCGGCACTCCTCGTGTTCGGGATGGCAGCTGCGACGGCCACCGCCGCTGCCGCCGCCTCTGTGACCGCAGCTGCTGCCGTCGCCGTCGCAAGGGCCGCCAGATCCTGCCGATCGGAGCCGGTAAGGCCTCATGGATTTCATTTAATTTTCTTTCTTACACGCTTCGCCAAGCGTGTGGGAAATAGTAACTCTTTTCTCAAAGACTGTGGAAAGCGTTTAAGAAATTTGAATTCAGTTTGGCAGCGAGAGTAGGAGACGAACGGATACTCTGTGTGTGTGTGTGTGTGTGTGTGTGTGTGTGTGTGTGTGTGTGTGTGTGTGTGTGTGTGTGTGTGTGTGTGTGTGTGTGTGTGTGTGTGCGTGCGTGCGTGCGTG
>SZWC01025338.1:3610-21696 GCA_023375785.1 Penium margaritaceum
CGTGGGCCGCGCAAGGACCATGCGAGGAGGAAGGGCGCAGCCTGTTCGGGGCACCGACCGATTCGTCTTCCGAAGCTAGCAAACGTCACGAATGGATCCCTGGACAAAGAGGCCTCACGCTTGGGATTTCCCGTGTCGCATGGAGCACTCGAGGATAACTTGCCTACCGGCGATGGCCAAGCTGGATCACGTCGGGAGCTGTTGTCCCTCCCCAAGGCACCTAGCCAAGCGGACTGGTACAGAGGCGCTTACCCGCAAGCGTTAAAAACTGGACCCAGCCCCGTGGATACTCGTAACAAGTTTGTACAACAGGGGGGACATTCATGCGGGGGAGTCACCATATACCCACAGATTTCGTGGACGAACCCCACATATCCCTATGACAGCTCTCTATCAACGCCATATCCAGCGGATTTTAACGTTAATACTGATACATCCACAGGTCGAAGCATAACGACGTATAAAAAAATTCGCGCAAAAACCGTGTCGTCCCTGCATGAAATGTAGCATTGCACTGATGACGTCATCAGGCCCCTTGAACAATCACAAACCCCACTTTTGAGGTGCTTCTGATTTTTTGAGGGAGAGGTTTGCATGGGATTTGCGTGGGGGGTCCAAGCCACCCCATGCGTTGAAAAGGATTGTGCTGGTTCGCGATCGACCGATGACCCTTTTCTTAACTTTTCTCTTTACACCCAAACCCCCTACTTGTTGGTGTGTGTGGCTTCCACGCATCATGAGCGACTACCAAGAGAGCATCGATACAGGAGAGCGCGACGACATGATCCCCGATGCGGGCCCAGGAGGCACCGGCACGTCGACAGGTGGTGGACCACCCACTCGGAGCTGACCGACGACAGGCCCAGCATCCTCGATGCTGTCTTAGACCTTCTGCAGTTATTCTGCAGCCTGTAGGGTTTTAATGGTGGACTAGCCATAGGCCCAATTTGCATGTTTTGCATTGTGTGTCCACCGTTCAATGCCGGATGCATGCACGTGACCAGTCATAGTGTCCTGAGATCATGCACGTTTAGGTTCAAATGGCATAGCGTTCTGATTTGTTTGCGCATAGTTATGACCAAAACACTGTTTTTGGGCCGGTTTTTTGCACTGCCGTGTGCGATACCTGTTGTGCGCCGCGGCATGTATTTATGCTGTGTGTTCGTCCGTTAACTCTCTCTGCATGTGTTTATTTATGGAAGCACATTTGACACTGTGTTCGTGTCGTCTAGCCAAACCCTTGTCGTTTCCCGTCCGACCTGTGTTGACGCCGCGAGCTGAAAGAGTGCTCACGCCTAGCCACTGGCAAGCGTGCTAGGAAGCTTCAAAAAATATTCTCATGGTATCGGAGCAAACGAGCCACACCTTGTTGTGTTGTGCAGCATAGACACAACAACAACAGTAGTAGATCTTTGAGAGACCCACCACGATTACGCGGCAGCGGAGCCATGGAGGCAGCGGAAAGGACGGCGGCAACTGCAAGCACCATCAGTTGAAGCAGCAACAGTGGTAGGAAGCACCTCTAGCGGGAGCGGCTGCGGGCAACAGCCACGCCGAGCAGCAGCAGCAGCAGCATCGGGTGGCAGCGCTAGCGGTGTCTGGCTATCGACCTGTACGCACACATAGAAAAGGAAGGCAAAGCAACTTGCAACAGCAGCTTGTGGTGGCGGCTGCGAGCAGTGGCAGTGCGAAGTGGCCGCAGCAGCTTGCAGTAGCGGAGGCAGCAACTTGCAACAACGGCGGCATCAGCAACCGCTAGCAATAGTTAGGAGCAGAAGAAACAGTGGCTAGCAGCAGGAGTAGCAACAGTAGCTAGCAGTAGTAGCAGTAGTAAACGGTAGTAGCAAACAACAACAACAACAACAACAACAGCGAGCGACTCCGAGCAGCAACAGAAGGCAACAGAAAGCAGCAACAGCAGCGAGCTGCGTGCAGCGAGCAGCGTGCAGCGAGCAACAGCACCAGCAAGCGGCAACGAGTAGTAGCAATAGTAGCGAGTAGTAGCAAAGCAACAGTAGCACGCGTAGCCGCAGCATGTAGCAGTGTTGTAGCGCTATTCTTCAACATAGCAGCATGTTGCTATTGTAGCAGATGCGCTTGCAGGCGTAGTAGGCACACGCGTAGCAGCCACGGGAGCAGTTGCAAGTACCCCTGTCGTCCTTGCTGTAGCAAGAAGTTGCACGGCAGCTTCTTGCTGCGACGGGTTCGTCCAGAAATGGGGGGGTCCGTTGAGGAGCTCGCCCACGGGCGAGCTCGCCGATCGGCAAGCTCGCCAATCGGCAAGCTCGCCGAGCGAGCTCCCTCGAGGTGAGGCTTCAGCCTGCACACATACAAAAAGAGGAGGGGAAGAGGACAGAGGGGGGGGGTCCTCAAGTGGGGCACCCCAGAATAATCCCAAAAGGGGCGCATGAGGAGGTGGCACCAAACCCCCCAAAAAAGGAGAAAGAGGACAGGGGGTCCTCGAGTAGGGCATTCAGCAAGACCCCGAAAAGGGCTACCCCACTCGCGCCGAGCGTTCCGTGAACCAAAAAAAGGGGGGTGAGTTTCTTTTTTATCATTTAGTGTGGCTTGAGGCCACCACTGTTGGTTCACGACGAGAACCGCTGTAGCAGCAGCCACCGCGAGAGTTGTAGGAGTAGCAGCAACAGTGAAGGTGGCTTGAGGCCACAGTTGTCCGCTGGCGATGGCACCCAGTGCAACATCAGCGCCACCGGGATACAGTGTGTAGGACTATCATCCACGCTTAGCTCTCGACGTGAGCTGCGCTGTGTGGCCGTGGGCGATGCCAACGCCATGGTCCGCGCCTCAGCCTCAGCCGTGGCAGCCGCCACAGGCACAGTGGTCGATGCAGCCGTGGCACGTGCCCAACTTGTCTTTAGGGTTTTCATGCTACTAATGTCGAGATAGGCAGCATGGCAGGCGCGAGTGCGGAAAGCGCCCTCCTGGGCGGCATTCCCCTTGGGTACAATCCTCCCCACCTCCTCCTTCGATGGATACATCACTAGGTGACGACACAACCCTTCTACGTGGAGATATGGTCACCCTACACATGGAGGTCCGGAACCTCAGTGTATGGTCCATCAGCTCCTTGACCACGTGACTTCCGAGGGAGCTCCCACCCCGCCACTCATGTCTCCTCCCACTTCATCTCTATTTTCCTCCTGATCGTGCATCCCTTCCTACCACAATGCTAGTATGCCACATCTCTCATCTGCATCCGACGCTCTCCGCTCCGTTTTGGAGGCTATCAACATCAAACCGATGGACGATCCCTCAGCCCCTGGCCGTACTGCTCGTGCTTGCACTCGTCGTGCACGGTAGCGAGCTACTCGTCTTGCACCTCGCGCGCAAGCAGCACCCATAGATACCGCTGTGGGAGGAGGAACAGTTCATGAGACAACCTCGTCCCCTGTCCTTGGCTTGGTCTCCCGATTCTTCACGGCTCCTACCGAGGTGTTAGTCGAGAGGGGAATGGTTTTTTTGCTGACGACCATGGTGGAGCTTGCCATTGGTGAGGCGGTTGCTGTAGAGCGCAGGATGGTTGAGGCGGATGACGCTACACAGCAGCCTCAATTAGCGGAGAGTTCGGCGAGGGAAGACGTCCGCCCCGATGGACACTCTTTGTCAGTGGAGGATTGGTCCGATGTTGAGTCAGAGTCAGGGATGGAGATGGTGATCGTTGATGCCTTGGCGGATGACATGACGACAGTCGATGCAGGAGTTGTGCCGGACGATGAGCGCGCTCCCGCATTACCTGGTGTGGAGACAACTGCCATGGTGCAAGGAGCAGCAGCACGAGCAGCAAGTGATACACATGTTGATGCTAAGTCCACAGCAAAAGCCCAGGTGTAACTGGCAGATAGTGCTGGGCAGCAGGAGCAGGTGATGGACCGCCAAGATGAGGTAGACTTCCTTTATGAGGACCTGCCGTCCGTTGTGGAGTGGTCAGACGCAGGGTCGGAGGCAGACGTAGAGGCCCAGTGCACTACCGTATTTGCAATAGCCACGGCACAAGCAAAAGATGGCCCCTCGGTGATAACAGACGTCCGCGTGTGCGACATGGAGGATGCAGAGCGAGCTGCGGACCTCTGGCTCATCGCTACCCTAACCAATGTCGCAGACACCATGGCGGTTCCAGCCGAGGACATAGCTACTCTCGTCCGAGCTACAGTTCCTGTACCTGAGAGCCTACGCTTTGTGGTCGACGAGCAGGAGGCAGTGGTGGCTTGAATTAAGGTGCACGCAAGCAGCAGGTGCCATCGCAGCAGCCGTTCCTACAGCCCCAAACACTTTACGTGGCAACTCATTGTGTTGCGCCCATGCTCTGCCAGCAACTCGTGGCTAGGCAGACTTGAGTCAACGACTGGCGTACAGGTTGTCGGCTTGTGCGACGAGCAGGCGCAGCTCCACTCCATCCTACGGGATGAGACCGCGAGGCTGCACGAGGGTGTGGCTCGTGCCAATGCGCACACGATTGAGGTCCATCGTCAGCTTCATTCTGCGACTGACCGCCTACATGCCGCAGATGCAATCAGCCGGTCGGTTGCCGTGTGAGAGCTCGTTGAGCTCCATACGCACCTCGACGTTGCGGTGGCCGTGAGGCGATGTGCAGCTCAACAGCTGGGGGCCATACAATAGGTGATTGTTTTGGACGAGGCCCTCAACGCTGCACCAGTCACATGTGCAAGTGACGACAACATTGATGACTACGGCAGCGATGACAACGACAGCGACGATGACGACAGGGACGACGGTGCCCAAGGGTGAAGCTCCCCTCGAGCAAATCCCACCGGCATCGTTGTCACCCTTGCTATTGTTGTACATGGGTATGTGGCTTTGCGGGGGCCGTGCTCCCTCTTCATGGATTGTGTTGGGAGCAGCCCTCAGCTTTGCTCGTGCTGTCAGCCTGTGTAGCCCAAGGGGGGTATTGGTGTGTGGGCTTTGGCCTGACACCATTATGAGGACAGCAAGGTTACTTAGGGTGTGGCACGATGCTCTTGTCGAGGTTATGCTGGTCAAGACCCGCGCACGTGGTGAGTTCTACTGATGTGAAGTGGAGACCCTTTACCTCCATGTGTTATGTATGATCCAAGCATGGTGTGGTCGAGACTCGTACACCTTGAGACATTTTCCGAAGTTAGGAGGAGACCTTGTTTCTCTGTCTCTCTTGCATGATGTTTGACACGTAGGTGTGTGATTGACTTCTTGCGTGGTCGAGTCGCGGGCACTTGGTGGGATGCACCATTGTCACAAGGAGACCCTATGCTCTAGTATGCTTGATCGTTGCTCGCTATGATTGGTTGCCCGAGCCATCCTTCCCTGCCTTCGCTCAGACATCGTTATGGTGACAGTTGTGTCAGCCAGGGGGAATGTTGGTGTGTGAGGCTTAAGCGGGAAACCTAGGCAGCAGGTTGGGGCACCATGCGTTGTCGATGCAGCGTGCCGGCTTCCACGCTCATTGCTTAAGTCTGCTGCCCCCTCACTCTGCTGCTCTAGAGACTAAGTCTGGAAGCTCTGGGTTTGTTACTCAGAAGTGCGCGCGCCAGTGCTCGCGCCTGTGCTAGCGCCAGAAAGCAACTGAAAACTGGAAGTAACTGATTAGCAATGAAGAATGAGCAACAATGGGGAACCCCTCCAAGTTTTAGCCCCCCCCACTAGTGTAAAGTTTGTTACTCGGCTAACCAGCCAATCAGAAAATAGTGCTAGACCTATTTTCTGGCAGGCAGGGTTTTCTCGGTGAGCCCTGCCAGACGCCAGGCAGCCCAAAACCCGGGCGTTGTCCGTTTTGCCTAAAAACTGGACCATACTATAATACTGACGCTGCGAACGCAGTCATGCGGTCAGAATCAGCTAGAAAAACAGCTACAAGAAGTTATAGCTGCACAAACCTAGGTAGTGCCTACGACAGTCAACGATGTCAAAGAGGGCCATACAACAGAAGACATGGACCCTAGGCATCGCATGATGCTGCAGACGCAATGCCACAGCCAGACACAGCACTAGGTGCATGCAGATTGCATCCGCAATGGCAGTGACTCCCGACAGCCCGACCACTGAGGAGGCCTGCCGATGGAGCTGAGCGCATCGCCAGAGGGAGGAGGCTCCAGTGACGAGTGAGTGGGCCTCAGCGAGCGTCGGCTCCATCGAGCAAAACTCCAGCGGCGTCAAGTCTCGCCGTCAGTCATCTGCATGCCGATGTACACAAGCCGGGAGGACACAACAGAATACTATGAGAGATGCACGAAAGCCAACATTCCCCCATGACTCACAGGCGTAGTGCACATGTGCGGGCAGAGACACAGTCAACGACCAGACTCTACAGGCCAAGGAGAGACGCAAGCAAGGACACAGAGAGTCACTCACGGACGCATGCCGACTGAACTCACAACCTTCTTCAACGAGTCGCGCTTCAGTGCCTTGGTCAAGAAGTCAGCCAACTGCTGTGTTGTCTAAACCCACACGATGCTGACGCTGCCGTCATGCAAAAACGAATGCACATAGTGATACTCAACATTGATGTGCTTTGTGCGTGTGTGATGCACGCCGTCATTGTCGGCGATGGCCATGGCACTCTCATTGTCACAATGCAACGTGATGGATGCGACGAACTGGCACAACTCGGACAACAGACGATGCAACCAGATACTCTCACACGCGCCTGAGCCAAGAGCAATGTACTCAGCCTTAACATTGCTGCGTGCAATGCATCCCTGCTTGCTACTGCGCCAGGACACAACAGTGCTGCCAATCAGAAAGATCCAACCTGTGCGACTCTTGCCGTCTGGACTGCCGACCTAGTCATTATCGGTGTAGTCCACCGCGACAACAGACGGCTGACAGTGGAACATGAGACCTCGCCGAGGTGTCGAGACAACATAGCGCAGTACTCGGATCGCGGCCTCGTAGTGGAGGTGACGCAACTCCTGAGAGAACTGGGCCAGGATGTTGACGGCGAACGCGATGTCTGGGCGCGTCGTCGTCGCCAGGAACATCAATGATCCGATGACTCGCAGGTACGTGGTCACGTCATCTGACTCCCCCACAACGGCTGGGTCAGGACTCTTCAGCTTTGCCTGGCCATCGGGTGACATGGGTGAGGATGCGCTCGGCACGAGTGGCAGGTCCTCCGCAAAGCGGGTGGACAGTGTCTGCACATAGGCGGTCTGGTGGATGTGCAGGACGCCCTGGGAGCGATCATGCTCGAGTTCCATACCCAGGAAGACTCTGGCAGACCCAAGGTCCTTCATCTGGTAGGCGGCTTGCAGCAGATCCTTGACACGCTGGATGGCAGCTATGTCTGGCTTCGCAATAAGTAGATCGTTGACGTACACCAGAACAACGACGAAAGTCTGGCCTCGCGCACTGAAGAATAGTACGGAGTCAGCGATGCTGCGCTGGAGCCCGCCACGCAGGAGCATGTTGCTGATCTCTTGGTTCGAGCACTAAGGCGACTGCTTCAGGCCATGTAGGGCCTTGCGCAGTCGCCAGACTCTCCTTGTGCCATCGTCGAAGCCTCGGGGCTGCACCATGTAGAGCTCCTCACCCTCCAGTGAACCATGGAGAAAAGCATTGCTCACATCTATCTGGTGCTGGGCAACCACACTGAAGAGTGCCCGGCTAGTGGAGAACCGGCCAACTGGGGCGGAGATCTGGTCGTAATCGACCCCAGGAATCTGGGCAAACCCCTTGGCTGTGAGGCGGGCCTTGTACTTGTCCGAGGACCCGTCGGGCTTCCACTTGCGCCGAAAGACCCACTTGGCGCCAATGGCTTTGCGTCTTGAGGGAAGGTCGACGAGGTCATACACGTGGTGCTGTCGGACAGCTGCGAGTTCATCGGCGCAGGCAGCGTCCCAGTGTGAGGCCTGAGGAGAGGCTTGTGCCTCGCGTAGGGTGTCTGGGTCCTCCGGGCGTGCTGTGGAGCGGACTGAAAGAGCTTGTGCATCTCGTGCCCCAGGTGGGATGCGCGCGAGTGCAGCCACGATAGCGCACCGATGCTCATGATGGAGCATGGCGTAGCCCAGTGCCGAGTTCGGGTGGAGGTCTGCAATGATGGCCGAGGTGGTCAGGCCGAGGGCCTTGGTGCCATGGTCCCCACTCACGACCGTGGGAGCGGAGGAGACACGTGGAACCACCGGGGGTCGAGGCGCCACGGAGCGAGGAGTGACGGTATGCGCGCTCACCAACAGTCTGGGTCGGAGGCTGCCGCCTGGGCCACGCTTGTAGCGTGGTACGGCAGGTGACGGCACTGAGTCCGTCGGGCCGATGGAGGCAGACAGGGTTGCTGGCCCGGAAGGACCAGCGGACGCGACTAGGTCTGCTGGCCCGGAGGGACCAGCGGATGCTACTGGGGTTGCCGGCCCGGAGGGACCAGCGTGCGCGACTAGGGCTGCTGGCCCGGAGGGACCAGCGGATGCGACTAGGGGTGCTGGCCTGGACCGACCAGCGCATGCGACTGGGGTTGCCGGCCCGGAGCGACCAGCGGGCGTGACTGGGGCTGCTGGCCTGGAGGGACCAGCGGACATGACTCGGGGTTTTGACTTGGAGGGACCAGCTGACGCGACTGGGGGTGCCGACCCGGAGGGGCCAGCGGACGCGGCTAGAGGTGTCAACCAGGTTGAACTAGCGGGCGCGACTGGGGCTGCTGGCCCGGAGGGATCAGCGGACGCGATTGGGGGTGCCGGCCCAGAGGGACCAGCGGACGCGATTGGGGGTACCGGCCCGGAGGGGCCAGCGGACGCGACTGGAGGTGTTGGCCCAGAGGGACTAGCGGACGCGACTGGGGGTGCCGGCCCGGAGGGACCAGTAGACGCGACTGGCGGTGCTGGCCCGGAGGGACCAGCGGATGCGACTGGGTCTGCCGGCTCGGAGGGATTGAGGGACGTGTCATCCGGAAGCAGAAGGACGAAGGACGGAATCACCACTCCCCCACGTGACGGGATGGACACAGATGAGCCGAAGCAAATGAGGTCGCATGGAAATAGGTCCTCGAAGAAGAGGGCGTCCCGGGACTCAATGATGCAGTGCCGGGAGGGATCCCAGAAGCGCCAGGCCTTGGACTGACGAGAGACACCGAGGAAGCTGCAGGGGCGTCCACGAGTGGCGAGCTTGCCACCCTGCTGCGGACGGGCAGTCACAAAATGGCCACGCAGTCCTAGACGCGAGCTGGGCGGAGGTCGGCTCGTTGACCGCACCAATGCTAGTACGGTGTGGCCTGGCGGGAAAGGGGACCGTGGGGAATCCGGTTCTAAACCCAGGTCATGTAGGCCATGGCTTCAAAATAGAAGCCATCGAAGAGACCAGACTCGACCCGCATGGTGCGAATGGCGTAGACCATAGTGCGGTTCCACCGTTCGGAGTCCCCGTTCTCGTCGGGTGTGTAAGGCGCGGATGTTTCATGGCGAATTCTGCGGGAGGCGAGAAAGGTCGTGGCTTCACCCAGGTACTCACCGACGCGATCAGAGCGAAAGCGGCGGAGAGAGCGGCCACACTCGCGCTCCGCAAGGACAAGCCAGTCCTCAATGGTGTGGGCGACATCGCTCTTCTGCCGAAGGCAGAAGACCCAGCGGTAGCGAGAATAGTTGTCAGTGAGGGTGAGGACGTAGCGACCATGCTCGCCAACGGACTCGGTAGGGAGAGGACCCATGACGTCCGAATGGACATGGTCGAGGAGGGCAGACGCACGGGAGGAAGACAAGGGATATGTGGAACGGTGCATCTTCCCTTGAGCACAGTAAATGCACTCTGTTGGGCACGGGAAGGGAAAAGTCTCCAGGTCAAGGCCCTTGGCCGACTGGGTGCGGAGCATGCTGTCTACGGCTGCAGAGTGGACATGGCAAAGGTGGCGGTGCAGGAGGCAAGTGTGCTGAGGAGAAAGCTTGCTGGTGACAAACGCATGGCCTGTGGTGGCTGACGGGGAGGAGATGGAAGGAGAGGAAGACAGACGAGGTACATGCCACAGGTTGCCACGGGCGGTGGCGTGCAATACGACAAGACCAGACGGACGCAACGACACAGTGCCACACCACGCGAGTGCACAACATCCATGCTCATGTGGTCAAGGGCATTAACGGATAGGAGGCTGAGCTCAAGACCAGGGACGAAGAGGACATCAGTGAGAAAGACGTCACCGGAGGGACCAAGGAAACGAATGACGCCAACACCACGGACAGGCAACACCTGGCCAGAGCCTGTCCGGACACCGGAAACATCGCCTACAAGACCGAACATACTAGGCCTCACGATAGGCCGTCATGTGATGCGTGGCCCCGGAGTCGATGATCCAGGTCTCAGCAGGATCCTGGACCGGGGTCGCAAGATCACTAACGGTCACATGGCAGCAAGCAAGGAACGCGGACGCGATGGAAGGAGGTGCGAATCGAGACTGCCAATCGTCAATCCAAGCAACGTCGTCCTGGGAGGGGGTAGCGGAGACCATGAGAGACAAGGAGACAGACGAAGAAACAGGGCATGACCGAAGCTCAGTCTCAGTCATGCAGGGCTGGACAAGGGAGCAAGAGGTGATGCAACTCGCACTTCCCTGGGGAGGAGGGCGAGGGAGGCCGAGCTTGAGCGCGATGAACTACTCCAGCGGGCGCTCCCGGGAGGATGGCCCGGGAGTGTAGACGGATTGCAGGGTGATGGCGCCGGAGCCTGGGTAGAAGGAAGAAGGTGCCGGCGCCGACGACTGCGGCGGCGGTGTCGGTGCAACCGGCGAAGCAACCGGAGTGGTGGAACTGCTGGATGAGGCGAAGGTGTCAGAGCCGGCGACAGTCACGGCGGCAGAGGCAAGACGGTGCTCGCGCTGGCAACGCATGGTAGCCATGACGCGTGCCTCATCCGTCGGTAGAGGGCATGTTTACCACCGGTGCCTGGGTTGGCCACAGTTGTGGCAGACGCAGCTGCCAGCGCTGGACCTGGTCGACGACTGCTGCTGCTGTTGCTGCTGACCTTTGCCTTTCTTGGTTTGACGCTTCTTCTTCCCCGACGATGATGAGGTAGCTGCGGCGGGGGAGGCGACGGCCTCGGAGGCGATGGCAGGGGAGGCGACAGCCTCCGTGCGCTGGAGTCGGGACTCGAGACGAGCTTCCTCAATGCGGAGGAAGAGCTCGTATGCCTAGGGAAGGAGGGTGCCCTGGGCCGCCATGATGGAGAGAATGTCGTGAGGGTCGTGGACGAAGACGTCCGAGTATGCTTCGGTGGCACCGCGCTCGATGGTGAGGAGCACGGCCAAAGGGGGTGGGGCAGATTTCCCGAGGCGACGAAGGATGTCCTCCGCCCGCTGCCAGTAGGAGGTGACCGTCTCGGTCTCCCCCATGTGCAGGGAGTTGAACTCTCGCAGCAGGCAGCTAGTCTCAGTGTCGCTGGACAAGCGATGGGGACGAGTGAGAACGTGCCTCGCGGCTGCAAGGTCTGGGGTGGCGCCAGCGATGAAGTCGCCTAAGAAGGGCTCGAGGGCGAGGCGGGAAGCCGGAGGGGCGACAGGGACGAGAGCCCGGACGGAACGACCAGCGTCATACAGCTGGTCGGCAAGGGTGGTGTCATACGGCAGGGTGTAGTATGCCCACAGGCCCTCACCCTGCGTCCAGATGCGGAAGCTGAGCTCCCAGCTCCGGAACTGCTCGCCGGCCTGAAGCGGCGGTGGCGGCGTCTCAAAGTCCTTTTGCCTGCGGCCGGCACCCAGAGTGGGGCCAAGGACGGAGGTCACTATCTGCTGCTTGCGCAGAGTCTGCTGTTGCGCCAGGTATTGCGTGGCAGCAGACACAGCTGGGCTGGCGCGCCCAGGAGGGGGAAAGGACGAAGGCGCATTGGGGGCAGACTGGGAAACTAACGGTTGCAGTGCCGCAAGCTGCTGCGTCAGGGCGGCGAGCAGTTGCTGAAGAGCAATGAGGGGGTCAGGATTATCGCCAACGACGTCAGAGGGCTGCAGGCGCCGCTGCTCCTCCTCCTGCTGCTGTTGCTGCTGCTGCTGCTTCCATTGTTGCTGTTGCTCCTGCTGCTGCTGCTACTGCTGCTGCTCCTGCTTCTCCTGTTGTTCCTGCTGCTCTTCTTGCTACTCTTGTTGCTGCTGTTGCTGTTGCTCTTACTGATGCTGCTGCTGCTGCTGCCGCAATCGTTGCAAGAAAGGGGGGGTGGGGGTCCCCCCAACAGAGGAGGATCCCTCCCCAATAGGGCTACCAGCCATGGTGTGATGCCCTTTGTTTTGTTTTTGTTCTTTTTTCTCTTTGGGGTTGTTGACGTCAGCAGTGGTGTCTTGCTGAGGGCAGTGGAGGTCCTGCCCACCCTTAGGATTTTTTCCCCCTTCCCTTGTCCCTTTCTTTGGTTTTCTATTTTTGAGTTGATGACGTCAGCAGTGACGTCAGCAATAACGTGAGCAGCGGGATGCTGACGTCAGCAGTGGCGGTTCTTGGGGCCGCTGCTGCATCTGCTGTTGCTGTTGCTACTGCTGCTGCTGCTGCTGCTATTTTCTGCTGCTGCTGCGGCTGTTGCTGCAGTTGGTGCTGCTGCTGCTGCTGCTGCTGATTTTGTTGTTGTTGTTGCTGCTGCTGCTGTTGTTGTTGCTGCTGCTACTGTTGTTGCTGCTGCCGCTGCTGCTGCTGCGGCTGCTGCTGCTGCTACGGCTGCTGCTGCTGCTGCGGCTGCTGTTGCTGCTGCTGCTGCTGCTGATGCTGTTGCTGCTGTAGTTGCAGCAGCAGTCGCTGGTGCTGCGGGCTGTTGCGGCTGCTAGGGTTGCTATAGCAACAAAAGCAGATGCTATAGCAGCGGCGGCGAAGTAGGTGGGATGGGGGATGTTTTTTTTGCTCTTTTTTTTTCTTCTTCCTCGTCTGTCACAGCAGTCAGCTGCCCGCTGTCAGCTGCGAGCAGCGGGCTGTTGCTCGCTGGGAGCGAGCTGCTGCTCGCTGGCAGCGGGTAGCTGCTCGCTGGCAGCGGGCAGCTGCTCGCTGGCAGCGGGCAGCTGCTCGCTGGTAGCAAGGGGCTGCTACTTGCTGCTCGGTTACTACGGGCAGCGAGCAGCAGCAGCAGCCGCTGCTGGCAGCTGCTCGCAGCAGCAGCAGCTGCTGCGGCTGGCTCTTGTTGCGGCTTGCTGCTGTGGCTGCTGTAGCGTGCTGCTGCTGCTGCACGCTGCTGTACCTGCTGCTTGCCGCTGCTGCTGCTCGCTACTGCTTGCCGCTGCTGCTGCTCGCTTCTGCTTGACGCTGCTGCTGCTCGCTGCTGCTGCGGGCTACTGTTGCTACGAGTTGCTGCTGTAGGCTACTGCTGTTGCGAGCTGCTGCTGCGGGCTGCTGCCGCTGCAAGCCACTGCGAGTTGCTGCTTCTGCCTGCTGTTGCTGCTACACGCAGCTGTTGCTTGCTGCTACTGCCACTGTTCGCTGGCGTTGCCTGCGGCTGCCGCTGCTGCAAGCTGTTGCTACTGCTGCGTGCTGGTGCAAGTAACTGCACCTGGGTGACGTTAACGCATGCGTCGTCGCCCACAGGTGTTGGACGCGGCCTGACGCTCACCTCCTCGCGTCACGTGTGGGGGTCAGTGCTGCCGAAAAAATTTCGGCAGCATTTCCCGTGGCCGAGTGGCCATGGGAAAAAATCTGATGCCGCCACCACGCGAGTCAATGCTGCCGGAAAAAATCCGACAGCATTTCCCCTGCACTGGCGCGTATGGGGGTCCGCCGGCGTTGTCTGGCACCTGTACGCCAGTTTTCTGCTGCTGCTGCTATGCTCTGGCTCTGATACCAAGCTGGAAACCTAGGCAGCAAGTTGGGGCAGCATGCGTTGTCGATGCAGCGTGCGGGCTTCCACGCTCGTTGCTTAAGTCTGCTGCCCCCTCACTTTGCTGCTCTAGAGACTAAGTCTGGAAGCTCTGGGCTTGTTACTCAGAAGTGCGCGCGCCAGTGTTAGCACCAGAAAGCAGCTGAAAACTGAAAGCAACTGATTAGCAATGAAGAATGAGCAACAATGGGGAACCCCTCCAAGTTCTAGGCCCCCCCACTAGTGTAAAAGCTGTTGCTCAGCTAACCAGCCAATCACAATATAATGCTAGACATATTTTCTGGCAGGCAGGGTTTTCTCGGTGAGCCCTGCCAGACGCCCGACTCCCCAAAGCCCGGGCGTCGTCCATTTTGCCTCAAAACTGGACCATACCTTAATACCGACGCTGCAAACGCAGTCGTGCGGTCAGAATCAACTAGAACAATAGCTACACGAAGTTATGGCTGCACGAACCCAGGCATTGCCTACGACAATCGACGATGCCAAACAGGGCCATACAACAGAAGACATGGACCCTAGGCATCACATCATGCTGTAGACGCAATGCCACAGCCAGAGACAGCGCTAGGTGCATGCAGACTGTATCCGCAGTGGCAGTGGCTGGCGACGACCCGACCACCGAGGAGGCCTGCCGATGGAGCTGAGCGCATCGCCAGAGGGAGGAGGCTCCAGCGACGGGTGAGTGGGCCTCAGCGTGCGTCGGCTCCACTGAGCGACACTCCAGCGGCGTCAAGTCTCGCCGTTAGTCATCTGCACGCCGATGTACACAAGCCGGGAGGACACAACAGAGTACAATGAGAGATGCATGAAAACCAACAGCTTCTGCGCGTCACGAGGGATGGCCAAGAGAGCAGCAGTATAGGAGAGCGTGACGGCATGATCCCCGATACGGACCAAGGAGGCACCGGCGCGTCGGCAGGTGGTGGACCACCGACTCGGAGCTGACCGACGACTGTTACAGCGTCTTTGATGTTGTCTCGGACCTTTTGCAGTTTTTCTACAGCCTGTAGGATTTTAACGGTCGAATGACCATGGGCCCAATTTTCATGTTTTGCATTGTGTGTCCAGCATTGGATGCCAGATGCATGCATGTGACCAGTCATAGCGTCCGGCCTGAGATCATGCACGTTTAGGTTCACACGGCGTAGCATTCTGATTTGTTTGCGCAGAGTTACGAGCAAAACACTGTTTTTGGGCCGGTTTTAGGACAAACCTTGCATTGTCACGTGCGACACCCGTCGTGCGCCGTGGCAGGTACTTATGCTGTGTGTTTGTCAATTGTTAACTCTCTTTGCATGTGTTTATTTATTGAAGCACATTTGACACTGTGTTCGTATCGTCTAGCCAAACCCTTGTGGTTTCGCGTACGACTTGTGTTGACGCCGCGAGCTGAGTGAACGCTAACCCCTAGCCATTGGCAAGCGTGCTAGGAAGCTTCCTTGAATATTTGCAGTAGGGATTTATGTGTTATGTAGGGTTTTATGTTTTCCACAAGCTCCGCTTGTGCAAAACATGCAAAACCCTAACTCGTAATAGGGGGTTTGCGCCTCGGAAAAAAAAAAGATGAAAAAAAGGGGTCATCACTTGATCGGAATCTTGCGAGGGAGCGAGTGTTGCGATCGAGCGACGGTCACGTGACCCTCGTGCCCATGCTCGATCAGCGACACATGTCGCTTATCGAGCTTGGCAAGGGAGGCCGGATACCTCGTTCATTTTCGTAAGTGCTGGATATGGCAGACATAAACTTCCGCTCGTGGGTATGGCAGGGTCCGCCCTTCGGGATGGTGGATATCCTAGCTATTTCGTCCACATGTCACAAGATTATTGTATTTCAACGTGTTGTTGTGCCCAAGAATGTCTAAGCAGTGGTTTCCGATTTCCTCTAGCATTCTTCCTCACTCTCTTCACACGTTCATTGCCTCAAGCACTCGATTGCAAGCCACAAGTACATTGTTCCCAGCTACCACCACTTTCGCACATTTCAAAATCGACTGCTGAGATTAAAGCATCTACCACACCACAATGATCAATACACGTTCCCAGAAAGAGCATGGGGATGAAGTTAGGAGTCTAGGTACATGTGCACATGATGCACTCCCTAAACACCAAGACACTCAGATCATTTCAATGTATCACATACCCTACCCCGTGAGAAACTGCTAGGAAGCTTCCTAGCCTTGCTGCTGCTGACGTGGCGACACTGTCCAGTCAGCTGACGCACTAGCAAGCAGGCAGGTGCAAGAAACAGCAAGGATCAGGCTAGGGAGACGCGCAAAGTCTCATAAGCTTCAATAGCTTAGTAAATGCAGAGAGAAATGACATCTGACAGGTCCAGGGCATAAATACCTGCCGCGGCGCACGGCGGGTGTCGCACGCGGCAGTCCAAGAGCTGTCCTAAAACCGGCCCAAAACCATTGTTTTGGCCGTAACTCTGCGCACACATGTCAGAATCCTACGCCGTCTGAACCTGGACGTGCAGAATCAAAAGACGCACGCAACGANTCAGGGCTCCAAGCCCAGTCGCTGTCAGTGTAGCCGTCAAGGACCACCAAACACTGCCGACGAAAGCAGAGTCCGAGATACGGCGTGGAAACCACGTACCGCACCACTCGCACAGCCGCATGAAGGGCTCTCGCACGTGGAGCCTGCGAGAACTGAGCGAGGAGGTTGACGGCGAACGCGATATCGGGACGCGTGGTCGTGGCCAGGTACATCAAAGATCCGATAAGACGGAGGTACAAGGTCACGTCCACTGTCTCCCCCAGCTGTGTAGGGTCATCCACCTTCAGGGCATCCTGCCCATCAGGTGTGATGGGTGTGGAAGCANGTCCGCCGCCTGTCGTCGCGCCGGTGTCACCAGGGCCGCCTGCCTCAGGGATCTGCACGAGTATGGACACGGCCGAGTGGTCACAGTAAACTGTACAGGAACGGCACAAAGCACAACACTCCCCCATGACCCGATGGTACGCATGTCCATACGCGTGCAGCACTGGTACAACCACATAGTGAGTGACACAGACAGATGAGACGGCAACGTACATCCCACACTCTACCACTGTCACGCACGGGGCGAAGGCCAACAGAACGAATGGCCACCAGGAACTTTCCGCGTGCAAGTGCCTTCGTCAAGAAATCAACTCGCTGCAAGTCAGTGCCAACCCACATGATGGAGATCACGCGTCGCTCCACCAGATCACGAACGAAGTGATGCTCAACCGTAATGTGCTTTGTGCGAGCATGAAAAACACCAGAGTTCTCCGCAATGGCGAGAGCACTCTGGTTGTCGCAACGCAGCANGTACCGTACCACTCGCACAGCCGCGTGAAGAGCTCTCGCACGTGGAGCCTGCGAGAACTGAGCGAGGAGGTTGACGGCGAACGCGATGTCGGGACGCGTGGTCGTGGCCAGGTACATCAAAGATCCGATAAGACGGAGGTACAAGGTCACGTCCACTCTCTCCCCCAGCTGTGTAGGGTCATCCACCTTCAATGCATCCTGCCCATCAGGTGTGATGGGTGTGGAAGCAGTGGGCACTGCACCAAGGAGATCGCTAAAGCGCTCCCCCATGACTCGTGCATATCAGGCCTGATGCAGCAGCAGTGTCCGGTGTCTGCGATCACGTACAATCTCCATACCGAGAAACACCGATGCAGGACCGAGGTCCTTCATCCTGTAGGCGGTCTGCAGGACAGCCTTGGCCTCCTTCACGGCCTCCAGGGACGGAGACGCAATCAGAAGGTCATCAACATAGACCAGGATGGCGGTGAGACGCTCGGGTGTTGGCAGGATGAACAGCGAAGGTTCAGCCTCGCTCTGTACGTATCCAAACGAGTCAAGGTGCCTGTGATCTCCCGGTTCCAACACCGTGGAGACTGCTTGAGGCCGTACAAGGACTTGCGTAAGCGCCAGACCTTGTCACCGTCCTCAAAGCCTGGTGGCTGAGCCACGTAGATCTCCTCATCCAGAGAGCCATGGAGGAACGCGTTGTTCACATCCATCTGGTGTAGTTCCCAGTCATGCTGAGCCACTACACCGAACAGAGCTCGAGCTGAGGTCATGCGGCCGACAGGGGCAAAGGTGTCAGTGTAGTCAACTCCCTCAATCTGAGAGAACCCCTTGACGACCAAGCGGGCCTTGTAGCGTTCCAGTGAGCCATCAGGCTTCACTTTCTTGCGAAAGACCCACTTGACCTGAATCGCCTTCCTCCCGGGGGGAAGATCGACCAGCTCATAGACTCCGTGCTCTCGGATAGCGCGAAGCTCATCCTCGCAAGCAGCTCGCCAGGCATCAGAATCCTGCGATGAGAGAGCCTCTCTCAATGTGCC
>SZWC01025339.1:23808-35139 GCA_023375785.1 Penium margaritaceum
ATCATGGCAAAGAATGCACTGGCAATTTCCTTCTGCCAGGATCCTACCGTCCTTGAGCTGGTGGAAGACGCACGGCGCACGACCCCAGCCTTCAGACTGTCCAGCCGAGACAGTGTCACTGAAATCATCCTTCCAGCGCTGGATGTGGAGCTTGAGGAGTTGGAGGCCCCTCTTCGCAGCGGATGGGATATTTTTGGGGTGAGCATAGGAGTGGATGAGTGGTCTGACATTCAAATCAGGCCAATCTACTCGGACATGGCAGTGAATGCCGAGGGCGTGGCTCACCTTTTCTCGAGAGATGCCAGTGGTGTTGTCCATGATGCCAACCACGTGTCAGTCGTGATCGACGGTGCCATTGCTGAAGTGGGTGCTGAGAAGGTGGTAGTGGTCATCACGGATAACGCCTCCACCAACAAGAAGGCCTACTTTGAGCTGAAGAATAAGTATCCATCTGTATTCCTCACCCATTGTGTTGCACATTCCCTGGACCTGGTTTCGAAGGATGTTGCTAAGACAGAGTGGGGAGCGGCTTTGATTTCCAAGGCTGAGAGAACTGTGTCATTCTTCAGGAACAAGGACTTCTTGAGGTCCTGGCTGGAAACCGGGGGAGGAAAGGTACTTCTGCCAGCTGTTGCTACTCGTTTTGCATCCGTGCACAAAATGTTGGAGTGCCTGCTGCAAATGCGTGACGTTCTAGTGAACATGGTTAACTCCACAAAGTGGTCAGAGTTTGGAACTGTGGGCAAGGATGCAGGATGGAAGGCAAAGAAAAAGGAGGTGCGGCGGCTGGTCAGGATGGGAGTATTTTGGGTGCAGGTGAAAGCCATGGTGAAGCTGATGTTTCCCATTTTCCTGGCTCTGCGAAAGGCTGATGCAGGTGGTGGCACTGCTGGTATTGTGTTTGAGACTTTGCTGGACACAACTGAGTCTTTGAACAAGCTTGCTGTGTGTAGGGGCAGCCGCCGTGCTGCGTGCAATCCGCAGTGGGCGAAGTTTGCCCTTGAACGCCTGAGCATGCGGTGGACTAATCAGATGTCGTGTCCCATTTTTGTCGCAGCACGTCGTTGCCACCCGCAGCATTTCGGCGACAAATTCGATGGCAATGAGAAGATGATTGAGGCCTGGAACACAGTCGTAAACGCAATCGTGCCAGACACCCGGGAGCAGGACCTGCTGTGCGCTGAGCTGGAGGGGTTTGAGAATGGACGGGTGACTCCTGAAGAGGACCCTGCAAAGGCGAGGGAGGTGCAACGGGCCAAGGAAGCCGTGCAGCAGGTGGTGGCTGGTGAGCTGCCAGCATACAAGTGGCATGCCCGCCACATGACAGGCCTCCCAACACTGAGAGCCTTTGCCATGAGGCTCTTGGCGCAGCCGTGCAGCAGTTCTGACAACGAGCACGTGTTCAGCAAACACGAGCTGATCCAGACCGCACGACGCAACAGATTGAAGGTGAAAACCCTGGATCTGCTGGTACGTGTCAACGTGCGCCTGACAAGGATGTACGGGAATAAAAGGGCGAAGAAGCTGACAAGTAAGATCAAGCAGGCTGTGGAGGAGGAGGCTGGTGACAGCGACAGTGAAGCTGATGGTGAGGTTGACCCAGACGAGGAGGAAGATTGGGTGTGGGATCCATTGATTGCAGACGCAACAAACGGAGATGACTTAGAGGTGGCCGAGGTGAGAGCCCATTTGGCAGGGGAGGAGGAAGAATGCAACACAGAGGATGAGGACTATGAGGCAGAGGACGAAGCAATTGAGCACATGGAGGAAGATGGAGGAGGAGATAGCAGTTGGAATGAAGAGGACAGGGAAGAAGAGGAGGAAGATGATGTGAGGAAGACTTTCAGGAAAGGAGTTTGCAAGAGGAAGGATGTTGAAGCAACAACTGGCATAGTAGGGGCAAATGCAACATCAGGACTGACTAGGACTGGTGCAGCAGCAGGGTCATCTACAGCAGCAGGTTCTGCACCTAGAAGAAGAACAGCTGCAGGAGCAATGGGTTCAGCAACTGCCAATACAGCTGAAGCTTGCATCAGAGGTTCAGCAGCAGATAGTGCTGCAGCTGTAGGTGCAAAGAGCACAGAACGTCCCAAGAGGATCCGCAAGGGACGTTAGCTTGCATTCATGTACTTGTGCTTTTTTATGCTTACAAGTTTCTCATTCCAGATTCAGTGCAATGTCCATTTCCAGTTTACGTCGTGTAACATGTCCATGTCATTCAGTGATAACCATTGACTGTTTAATCTTATAGATAAGTTCACACTAGTTAAGCACAGATCAGTAAACCTTTCTCATTAAGCTCAGTAGTGTGGAATTGAATGGTCATGGATATGCCTCCTCATGATTGGCCACTACAAATGCGGCAAACAAGGTTTTAGAACAAAATGGTGCAAAGTAAAACTGATGAACAGGGATGTGGAGGAAAGTTAGCCTTGAACTTAGCCTTGTTTTCCCTGTTTGAAACCCCGACTTGGATAGGCAAAGTCGACTTGGAGAATCATGCCAAGTCGACTTGGTGCCGACTTGGCGACTCCACGTCGACTTCAACTTTGAAAAGGCAACATGGGCCTGGAAGTGCGTGTAACTACAAATAAGTGCGTGTAAGTGCGTGTAAGTGCCTGTGAGTGTGTGAAAGTATGTTTAAGTGTGTACAATTGCGTGCAAGTGCGTGTAAGTACGTGGAAGTGTGTGTAAGTATGTGTAAGTACGTGTAAGTGCGTGGAACACTGTGTACGTACGTGTAAGTACGTATTANTGCATCTAAGTGTGTGTAAGTGTGTGTAAGTACATGTAAGTGCGTGTATATGCATGTAAGTGTGTGTGTAAGTGCGTGTAAGTGCGTGTAAGTGCGTGTAAGTACGTGTAAGTGTGTGTAAGTGCGTGTAAGTGTGTGTAAGTGCATGTAAGTATGTATAAATGCGTTTCAGTACACGTAAGTGCGTATAAGTGGGTGTAAGTGCGTGTAAGTTCTTGAAAGTGCTTGTAAGTGCGTGTAATTGCGTGTACGTGTGTATAAGTGCGTGATAGTATGTGTAAGTGTGTGTAAGTGAAATTAAGTGTATGTAAGTGTGTGTAAGTGCATATAAGTACGTGTAAGTGGCTGAAAGCGCGTGTAAGTGCGTGTAAGTATGTGTAAGTGTGTGTAACTGCATGTTAGTGTGTGAAAGTGTGTGTTAGTACATGTAAGTACTTGTAAGTGCGTGTAAGTGTATGTAAGTGTGTGTAAGTGCATATAAGTACGTGTAAGTGGCTGAAAGTGCGTGTAAGTGCGTGTAAGTACGTGTAAGTACGTGTAAGTGCGTGTAAGTACGTGTAAGTACGTGTAAATGCGTGTAACTGTATATAAGTGCGTGTAACTGCGTATACGTGCATGTAAGTGTGTGTAGGTGCGTGGAAGTGTGTGTAAGTGCGTGTAAGTGCTTATAAGTGCGTGTAAGTGTGTTTAAGTACATGTAAATGCATGTAACTGCGTGTAAGTACGTGTAACTGCGTGTAAGTGTGGGTAAGTGCGTGTAACTGCGTGTAAGTATGTGTAAGTACGTGTAAGTGCGTGTAAGTACGTGTAAGTACGTGTAAGTGTGTGTAAGCATGTGTAAGTGTCTCTAAGTACAATGAACTGTGTGTAAGTACGTGTAAGTATGTGTAAGTGCGTGTAAGAGCGTGCAAGTACGTGTAAGTGTGTACAAGTGTGTGTAAGTGCGTGTAAGTGCGTGTATGTGCGTGTAAGTGCATGTATGTGCGTCTAAGTACGTGTAAGTACGTGTAAATGCGTGAAAGTGCGTATACGTACGTGTAAGTGCGTGTAAGTACATGTAAGTGCGTATAATAGTGTGTAAGTGCATGTAAGTGCCTGAGTGCGTGTAAGTACGTATAAGTGTTTGTAAGTGCGTGTAAGTACGTGTAAGTGCGTGTAAGTACGTGTAAGTTCGTGTAAGTGCATATGAGTGCATGTAAGTGCAATTATCTGCGTGTAACTGTGTGTAAGTACGTGTAAGTATGTGTAAATGCATGTGCGTGCGTGTAAGTGTGTGTAAGTTTGTGTAAGTGCGTGTAAGTGCGTGTAAGAACGTGTAAGTACGTGTAAGTTCGTGTAAGTTTGTGTAAGTGCGTGTAAGTGCGTGTAAGAACGTGTAAGTACGTGTAAGGGCGTGTAAGTACGTGTAAGTGCGTGTAAGTGCGTGTAAGTGCATGTAAGTGCGTGTAAGTACGTGCAAGTACCTGTAAGTGCGTGTAAGTATGTGTAATTGTATGTAAGTATGTGTAAGTGTGTGTAAGTACCTGTAAGTGCGTATAAGTGCGTGTTAGTGTTTGTACGTGCGCGTAAGTGCGACTCAGTACAGGTAAGTGCATGTAAGTGCGTACATGTGTGTATAAGTGCGTGTAAGTGTGTGTAAGTGAGTGTGAGTGCGTGTAGGTATGTGTAAGTTTGTGTAACTGCGTGTAAGTGCGTGTAGCTCCGTGTTAGTGCGCGGAAGTGCTTGTAAGTGTGTATAAGTACATGTAAGTTCCTGGAAGTGCATATAAGTATGTGTAAGTGCATGTAAAAGGGTGTAAGTGCATGTAACTGCGTATAACTGCGTGTAAGTGAATGTAAGTGCATGTAAGTGCGTATAAGTGTATGTAAGTGCATGTAACTGCGTGTAAGTGTGTGTAAGTGTGTGTAAGTGCGTGTAAGTACGTGTAAGTGCGTGTAAGTGCGTGTAAGTGCTTGTAAGTACGTGTACGTATGTGTAAGTGCATGTAAGTGTTCGTAAGTGCGTGTAAGTACGTGTAAGTGCGTGTAAGTGCGTGTAAGTTTGTGTAAGTAGGTGTAAGTGTTTCTAAGTGCAATAAGCTGTGTGTAAAGGGGTGTAAGTGTGTGTAGGCGTATGTAAGAGCGTATAAGTGCGTGTAAGTGTCTGCAAGTACGTTTAAGTACGTGTAAGTGTGTGTATGTGCGTGTAAGTACGTTTAAGTGCGTGTAAGTGTGTGTAAGTGTGTGTAAATGTGTGTAAGTGGGTGTAAGTGTGGGTATGTACGTGTAAGTACGTGTAAGTGTGTATAAGTGCGTGTAAGTGCGTGTAAGTGCGTGTAAGTATTTGTAAGTTTGTGTAAGTGCATGTAATTGCATGGAAGTGTAACTAACTGCGTGTAAGTGCGTGTAAGTGCGTGTAAGTGCGTGTAAGTGCGTAAGTGTATGTAAGTGTGTGTAAGTGCCTGCAATTGCGTACAACTACGTGTAAGTGCGTATAAGTGTATGTAAGTGCGTGTAAGAGCGTGTAAGTGCGTGTATGTGCGTGTAAGTGTGTGTAAGTGCATATAAGTTCTTGTATGTGCGTGTAATTGCGTGTACGTGTGTGTAAGTGCGTGAAGTGCACATAACTGCGTATATCTG
Organism: Penium margaritaceum; assembly: GCA_023375785.1. Lineage (NCBI taxonomy): Eukaryota > Viridiplantae > Streptophyta > Zygnematophyceae > Desmidiales > Peniaceae > Penium > Penium margaritaceum. Next base: position 29,183 of record SZWC01025339.1, read on the forward strand.
CATGTAAGTACGGGTAAGTGCGTGTAAGTGCATGGAAGTGCGTATAAGTGTGTGTAAGTGGGTGTAAGTGCGTGGAACACCGTGTAGGCAGTGTAGGTGCATGTAAGTGCGCGTAAGTGTGTGTAAGTACGTGTACGTACACGTAAGTGTGTGTATGCGCATGTATGTGCGTATAACTGCGTGTAAGTGCATATTATTGCTTCTAAGTGCATGTAAATGCCTATACGTGCACGTAAGTGCGTGTAAGTGCGTGTAAGTGCATGTAAGTATGTAACTGTTTGTAACTGTGTGTAACTGCATGTTAGTGCGTATAAGTGCGTGTAAGGGCATGTAAGTGCATGTAAGTGCGTGTAAGTTCTTGTAAGTACGTATAAGTGTGTGTAAGTCATTGTAAGTGTGTGTAGGTGTGTGTAAGTGCGTATAAGTACGTGTAAGTGTGTGTAAGTGCGTATAAGTACACGTAAGTGCGCGTAAGTGCGTGTACGTGTGTGTAACTGTGTGTAACTGGGTGTAACTGCGTGTAACTGCGTGTAAGTGCATATAGGTATGAGTAAGTACGTGTAAGTGTGTGTATGTGCATGTAAGTGCATGTAACTGTGTGTAAGTGCGTGTAAGTGTGTGTAAGTACGTGTAAGTGTGTATAAGTGTGTGGAAGTATGTGTAAGTGTGCATAAATGTGTGTAAGTACGTGTAAGTGCATGTAAGTACGTGTAAGTGCGTGTAAGTGCATGTAAGTGTATGTAAGTGCGTATAAGTGCGTGTAAGTGTATGTAAGTGTGTGTAATTGCGTGTTAGTGCGTATAAGTACGTGTAAGTACCTGTTAAGTGCGTGTAAGTATGTGTAAGTACGTGTCAGAGGGTATAAGTGTGTGTAAGTGCGTGTAGGTGCGTGTAAGTGCGTGGAAGTGCGTGTAAGTGTGTGTAAGTACGTGTAAGTGTGTATAAGTGTGTGGAAGTATGTGTAAGTGTGCATAAATGTGTGTAAGTACGTGTAAGTGCATGTAAGTACGTGTAAGTGCGTGTAAGTGCATGTAAGTGTATGTAAGTGCGTATAAGTGCGTGTAAGTGTATGTAAGTGTGTGTAATTGCGTGTTAGTGCGTATAAGTACGTGTAAGTACCTGTTAAGTGCGTGTAAGTATGTGTAAGTACGTGTCAGAGGGTATAAGTGTGTGTAAGTGCGTGTAGGTGCGTGTAAGTGCGTGGAAGTGCGTGTAAGAGTGTGTAAGTACGTGTAAGTGTGTGTAAGTGTATGTATGTGCGTGTAAGTACGTGTAACTACGTGCAAGTGCGTGTAAGTGTGTGTAAGTGCGTATAAGTGCGTATACGTGTGTGTATGTACTTGTGAGTGTATGTAAGTATGTGTAAGTGTGTTTAAGTGCGTGTAACTGCGTGTAAGTGTGTTTAAGTGCCTGTAAGTACGTATAAGTACACGTAAGTACGTGTAATTGCGTGTCAGGGTGTGTAAGTACATGCAAGTATTTAAAAGTGCGTGTAAGGATGTGTAAGTACATATTATTTACCGTAAGTGCGTCTAAGTGTGTGTAAGTGTGTGTAAGTACGTGTAAGTGCTTGTAAGTGTGTGTTAGTGTGTGTAAGTCTGTGTAAGTGCATGTAAGTGCGTGTACATGCGTATAAGCACGTGTAAGTACGTGTATCTGCTTGTAAGTATGTGTAAGTGCATGTAAGTGTGTGTAAGTGCGTGTAAGTTCATGTAAGTGTGTGTAAGTGGGTGTGAGTGCGTGTAAGTGCATGTAAGTGTGTGTAAGTGCATGTAAGTGTGTGTAGGTGCGTCTAAGTACGTGTAAGTGCATGTAAGTGTGAATAACTGTGTGTAAGTGCGTGTAAGTGCAAGTAAGTGCATGCAAGTGTGTGTAACTGCTTTAAAGTGTATGTAAGTATGTGTAAGTGCGTGTAAGTACGTGTAAGTGCGTGTAAGTGCGTGTAGGTGTGGGCAAGTTCATGTAAGTATGTGTAAGTTTGTGTAAGTGCGTATATTTGTATGTAAGTGTGTGTAGGTACATGTAAGTCCGTGTAAGTGCGCTTAAATGAATGTAAGTGTGTATAAGTGCGTGTAAGTGCGTGTAAGTGCATGTGAGTGTGTGTAAGTGCGTGTAAGTACGTGAAACTGACGTAAGTGCGTGGTAGTGTGTGCAACTGCGTCTAAGTGCGTGTAAGTGTCGGTAAGTGCGTGTAAGTGCATGTAAGTACGTGTAAGTGCGTGTAAGTACGTGTAAGTGCGTGTAAGTACGTGTAAGTGCGTGTAAGTACGTGTAAGTGCGTGTAAGTACGTGTAAGTGCGTGTAAGTACGTGTAAGTGCGTGTAAGTACGTGTAAGTGCGTGTAAGTACGTGTAAGTGCGTGTAAGTACGTGTAAGTGCGTGTAAGTACGTGTAAGTGCGTGTAAGTACGTGTAAGTGCGTGTAAGTACGTGTAAGTGCGTGTAAGTACGTGTAAGTGCGTGTAAGTACGTGTAAGTGCGTGTAAGTACGTGTAAGTGCGTGTAAGTACGTGTAAGTGCGTGTAAGTACGTGTAAGTGCGTGTAAGTACGTGTAAGTGCGTGTAAGTACGTGTAAGTGCGTGTAAGTACGTGTAAGTGCGTGTAAGTACGTGTAAGTGCGTGTAAGTACGTGTAAGTGCGTGTAAGTACGTGTAAGTGCGTGTAAGTACGTGTAAGTGCGTGTAAGTACGTGTAAGTGCGTGTAAGTACGTGTAAGTGCGTGTAAGTACGTGTAAGTGCGTGTAAGTACGTGTAAGTGCGTGTAAGTACGTGTAAGTGCGTGTAAGTACGTGTAAGTGCGTGTAAGTACGTGTAAGTGCGTGTAAGTACGTGTAAGTGCGTGTAAGTACGTGTAAGTGCGTGTAAGTACGTGTAAGTGCGTGTAAGTACGTGTAAGTGCGTGTAAGTACGTGTAAGTGCGTGTAAGTACGTGTAAGTGCGTGTAAGTACGTGTAAGTGCGTGTAAGTACGTGTAAGTGCGTGTAAGTACGTGTAAGTGCGTGTAAGTACGTGTAAGTGCGTGTAAGTACGTGTAAGTGCGTGTAAGTACGTGTAAGTGCGTGTAAGTACGTGTAAGTGCGTGTAAGTACGTGTAAGTGCGTGTAAGTACGTGTAAGTGCGTGTAAGTACGTGTAAGTGCGTGTAAGTACGTGTAAGTGCGTGTAAGTACGTGTAAGTGCGTGTAAGTACGTGTAAGTGCGTGTAAGTACGTGTAAGTGCGTGTAAGTACGTGTAAGTGCGTGTAAGTACGTGTAAGTGCGTGTAAGTACGTGTAAGTGCGTGTAAGTACGTGTAAGTGCGTGTAAGTACGTGTAAGTGCGTGTAAGTACGTGTAAGTGCGTGTAAGTACGTGTAAGTGCGTGTAAGTACGTGTAAGTGCGTGTAAGTACGTGTAAGTGCGTGTAAGTACGTGTAAGTGCGTGTAAGTACGTGTAAGTGCGTGTAAGTACGTGTAAGTGCGTGTAAGTACGTGTAAGTGCGTGTAAGTACGTGTAAGTGCGTGTAAGTACGTGTAAGTGCGTGTAAGTACGTGTAAGTGCGTGTAAGTACGTGTAAGTGCGTGTAAGTACGTGTAAGTGCGTGTAAGTACGTGTAAGTGCGTGTAAGTGCATGTAAGTGCGTGTAAGTGTGTATAAGTGTGTGTAAGTACGTGTAAGTGCTTATAAGTACGTGTTACTGTGTATAAGTGCGTGTAAGTGCGTGTAAGTGCGTATAAGTGCGTCTAAGTACATGCAAGTACGTATAAGTACGTGTAAGTGCGTGTAAGTGCGTGTAAGTGCGTGTAAGTGCATGTAATTACGTGCAAGTCCATGTATGTGCGTATAAGTATGTGTAAGTGCGTGTATGTTCCTATAAGCAAGTGTAAGTACGTAAAAGTGCAATTAACTACGTGTAAGTGCATGTAAGTGCGTATAAGTACGTGTAAGTGCATGTAAGTGTGTGCAAGTGCGTATAAGTGCGTGTAAGTGTGTGTAAGTGCGTGTAAGTGTGTATACGTATGTGTAAGTGCGTGTAAGTCCGCGTAAGTGTGTGAAAGTGTGTGTAAGTGTGTGTGAGTTATTGTAAGTGCTTATAAGTCGGTGTAATTGCGTGTAAGTGTGTATAAGTGTGTGTTATTGCATGTAAGTGCATGTAAGTGAATGTAAGTGCTTGTAAGTGTGTGTAAGTGCGAGTAAATATGTGTGAGTGCATGTAAGTGCGTATACGTATGTGTGAGTGCATGTAAGTGCGTGTAAGTATGTGCAAGTGTGTATAGGTGCGTGTAAGTGCGTGTAAGTGTGTATACGTGCATGTAAGTGTGTGTAACTGCGTGTAAGTGTGTGCAAACACGTGTAAGTACGTGTAAGTACGTGTTTGTGTGTGTGAGTGCATGTAAGTATGTATAAGAGCGTATAAGTGTGTGTAAGTGTGCATAAGTACGTGTAAGTGCGTTTAAGTGCATGTAAGTTCTTGTAAGTGCATGTAAGTGTGTGTAATTGTGTGTAAGTGCGTATAAGTACGTGTAAGTGCATGTAAATTCTTGTAAGTACTTGTAAGTCCGTGTAAGTGAGTATAAGTGTGTGTAAGTGCGTATAAGTACGTGTAAGTGCATGTAAATTCTTGTAAGTACTTGTAAGTCCGTGTAAGTGAGTATAAGTGTGTGTAAGTGCGTGTAAGTACGTGTAAGTGCGTATAAGTGTGTATAAGTGCATGTAAGTGCGTGTAAGTGCGTATATGTAGGTGTAAGTGCATGTGAGTGCGTGTAAGTACGTATACGTGCGAATACGTACGTGTAAGTGCATGTAAGTACGTGTAAGTACGTGTGAGTGTGTGCAACTGCGTATAAGTGCATGTAAGTGCGTGTAAGTGCATGCAAGGTGTGTGTAAGTACGTGTAAGTGCGTGTAAGTTCGTATAAGTACGTGTAACTGCGTGTAGCTGCATGTAAGTGTGTGTAAGTGCGTGTAAGTACGTATATGTACGTGTAAGTGCATGTAACTGCATGTAAGTTCGTGTAAGTGTGTGTACGTATGTGTAAGTGTATGTAAGTGTGTGTAAGTGTGTGTAAGTATGTGTAAGAGCGTGTGAGTGCGTATAAGTACGTGTAAGTACGTGTAAGTGTGTGTAACTACATGTAACTACGTGTAAGTGCGTGTAAGTGCATGTAAGTGTGTGTAAGTGCGTGTAAGTACGTGTAAGTGTGTGTAACTACATGTAACTACGTGTAAGTGCGTGTAAGTGCATGTAAGTGTGTGTAAGTGCGTGTAAGTACGTGTAAGTGCTTGTGAGTGCGTGTAAAGGTGAGTAAGTGCATGTTAGTGCGTGTAAGTGTATACATGTGCATATAAGTGCGTGTAAGTGCATATAAGTGCGTGTAAGTGCGTGTAAGTACGTGTAAGTGTGTGTAATTATGTGTAAGTGCGTGTAAGTGTGTGTATGTGGATGTAAGTACGTGTAAGTGTGTACAAGTGCGTGTAAGTACATGTAAGTGCGTTAACGTACGTGTAAGTGTGTGTAAGTACGTGTAAGTGCATGTAACTGCGTATAAATGCGTGTAAGTGCATGTAAGTACGTGTGAGTGCGTATAAGTGTATGTAAGTGCATGTAACTCCATGTAAGTATGTGTAAGTGTGTGTAAGTATGTGTAAGTATGTGTAAGTACATGTAAGTATGTGTAAGTGTGTGTAAGTATGTGTAAGTGTGTGTAAGTGTGTGTAACTGTGTGTAAGTGGGTGTAAGTGCGTGTAAGTACATCTTAGTGTATGTAAGTGCGTGTAAGTGGATGTGAGTTCTTGTAAGTACGTGTAAGTGCGTGTAAGTGTGTGTAAGTGCGTGTAACTGCGTATAACTGTGTGTAACTGCGTGTAAGTGTGTGTAAGTACGTGTAAGTGCATGTAAGTGCATGTAAGTATGTGTAAGTATGTGTAAGTGCATGTAATTGTTTGTAAGTGCGTGTAAGTATGTGTACGTGCGTGTAAG
>SZWC01025340.1:17402-29281 GCA_023375785.1 Penium margaritaceum
TCAACAAACTTTCCAACTACGCCCTATTTGCGAAGCAGTTCGGCAATGGTCAAAACCATATCGGTTGCCGTAGAGCCTAACGGAATCTTTCCTGTAAGTCGTAATCCTATGACTTCCGGCATGATAAAATAGATAGGCTGTCCTAAAATGGCAGCTTCTGCCTCTATTCCTCCAACACCCCATGCTATGACGCCTATTCCGTTCACCATTGGTGTGTGGCTGTCTGTTCCTACCAGCGTGTCCGGAAACACTTCCCCATTACGCTCAATCACACCTTTAGACAGGTATTCAAGATTGACCTGATGGCAGATACCCATGCCCGGCGGTACCACACTAAAATTGCTAAATGACTTTTGTGCCCATTTCAAAAACTGATAACGTTCTTTGTTTCGCTTGTATTCTTCATCCATATTACGGGCATAGGAATACTCCGTTCCAAAATAATCGACCTGCACAGAATGGTCAATAACCAAATCTACAGGAATCAACGGATTTATTTCATCGGGATTCTTGCCTTTACGGGCAATTTCGGCCCTTAGTGAAGCAATATCAACAACTGCTGGAACGCCTGTAAAATCCTGCATCAGAACGCGGGCCGGCTTAAAAGGAATGTCCTTATCCGAAGCTTCGGGTTTCCAATTCAGCAGGGTTTCAATATTTTCGCGTGTAATCGCAAAATCATCAAAGTTGCGCAATGCATTTTCCAACAGTATCCGGATAGAAAATGGCATCTTTTTGATGTTGAATCCGTGCTTTTCCATTTCAGGCAGGCTATAATAAGTAAAGGCCCCGTTTTTGGTATTCAGCAATTTCTTAATCTGATAAATGTCTTTTGTCATAAATCACACGTATTAGTTAATTGAAAAGTACTATAAAGATACGGCATCTCTCTGATACAGCAATATTTGGAATGCTGATTAATCGGGGAAAAATTATGGCTTTATAAAAATTTACCTTACAAAATCAAAAAGCCCCATTTTCATGGGGCTCATTGCTTGCATAATTTAAGTAACTAATTCAAATCCTATATAATTGAAAACAATTATAAGTTCAAGCAATATACTGATATCGAACTATTTAAACTTAACTGTTTACAAATATAGAAATTAGGACTTATTATTCCGAATTTAAGTAGTGGCCATTTCTGAAATCGTTTGCTATTTCTTTTCAGATAATTCCTTGATTTTATTCAGCGCTTTGGGCCAGGTTTCATTGAAGAAATCCTCATATTCCTCGGTTATGCCCATATCAACCAAAAGCTGCGTCTTACCATTTACCGTCTTTAGGGTATAATTTTCAAGGGCTCCGGCCCAGTCGCTGCTTTTTTCATTTTCTGTATGTTCGATTCCATCCATCATAACGCCTATATGTTCAATAGACATGTATTCATTGGGAATATTTTTGGCAATTCTGGCAACCATACCTTCATTATCGGCATTCAGGAAAAGTACTTTACTCCCCTCTTTCCAATCCGTTTCAGCCCTAGAGCCTTCGCTAAAAGGAGCTGTCCATTGCGGATATGTTTCTTTTCCCCATAAAATGTCCCATACTTTTTCGCGTGGTGCATCCACTTCTATTGAAAATTCTATTTTTTTCATCGTTTTATTGTTTTTTTTAGTTGTAGCAGTCTGTTTATCAGACCATCTATTACAAATATCCGTCCTTTTTGATTAGTATAAAGGGGTAAAATGCGACAATATCGAGGGTCATTTGGGTAAGATTTTTATTTTTTTTCACAGCCTATGCAACCATTTTCAAACGAGTTGCGTCTATGCTAATAGAAGTCGGTTTTTAATCGGCACCAGAAACACAAACTTTAAAACATATAAAAATGAAACGTATTTTACTTTTAGCCATCCTATTGCCAACATTCAGTTTTGCTCAGGAAAAACAAAATGACAACACAGAAACACCTGAATTAAAACAAAGATTCTGGATTTATGGAAATTCCACCTATTCTGATCCCATACAAACAGGATTGACACTGGAATATAAAAGCAAGAATTTAGACAGTGGCAGAAACTCTTCCAACATATTGAATCTTTCTTATGGAATGATGAATTATGACAACGATATTATAGATGTAGACGGAACCGGTTTTGTAATTGAATTGGGAAGCAGAACCTATATTGAAAAAGGAAAATGGGACGGATTTTATGCTGAAAACTTTATTTCTTATGGAAACATAAAATTTGATGAAACTATTGGCGGTTTAGGAAAGTTCGACGGAACCTATTCTTACTGGAGTATCATTAATCCAAACGTAGGTTACAAATTCATGATTGGAAAAAAATTCAGCATCGACCCATACGTTGGAGCTAACTGGAAATGGGAAGTAAAAGGTAAAGGTGATGTAGACAATAAAAACGTCGATAACTTTGTATTCAGAGCAGGATTAAAAGTCGGATTTAGCTTCTAATATTACATCAGATTATCTGGGCTAAAAATACAGTAAATTATTACCTTAATTTTTAGCCCTTTCTATACTTATTCCATTAAAAACTGTAACAGCAAAATACCACATCATCAATGAAAAAATCATTTTTCCTTATTTCTTTAATTGCACTTATGACGCTTACAAGCTGCAGGGTTACCAAAACAATAACCATGATTAATGCCAAATCCAATACAGCCGAAACCGAAGTAGAGTTCATAAAACATAAGATTACTTCCATTTCATTCCTGCCATTAAGTGAAGAACAGGAAGAAATTGCCATTGGCATCTGGAAAAAGGAAAAGGAACAGTTGGAAAAAAACAGGCTGAAAAAAAATTCCGATATCGCATTGGTTATTTTTCAATCTGAAAATGAATTCAGAAGTATATTGACACCGGAACAGCTACAGGAATACAAAGCCGAATATAACGATTCCATGATAACAAAATATTTCCTAAGCAACCGTGCTATGAATGAAATTAAAAGGATTTATAAATTGGAAGGAGAAATCAGATAAAACCTATCGGGCAAGCACACGCTCCAGTTCTCTTCTGTAAGTAATGCCCACCGGAATCTTTTGGCTGTTCACGACAAGTACATCTCTTTCATTTTCTTCAATCTTGTCAACGGCCACTATATACGATTTATGAACCCGTAAAAACTGCCCTCCCGGCAAACTCGCTTCCAGCTCATTGGTAGTCATTGAAGCCAAATATGTTTTCCCGGATGTAAAAATCTTGACATAATTGCCATAGCTCTGTGCAAAAAGGATTTTTCTGACATCCAGGTCTACTATTCCCCCATCTGCTTTTATGCTGATGAACAGGTTGGAAACCATCGCTTTTTTTTCGGCATAAAAAGAAAAGAAACGCTCAATAGATTTCAAAAAACGTGGAAAATAAATGGGTTTTAAAAGGTAATCAATTACGCCATAATCATAACTTTCCAAAGCAAATTCAGAATAGGCCGTAGTGAGGATGGTTCTGGGTTGTGACGGAAGAATCTTTAGCAATTCCAGTCCGGTTATTTCAGGCATATCAATATCGAGAAACATCAGGTCAACCGGGTTTTCCCTAATATAGTTCATTGCCTCAATGCCATTATAGCATTGGTGTACCAGTTCCAGTTCCGGATTTTGACGAATATAATTCGTTAGCACATAATGGGCCGCAGGTTCGTCATCAACAATAATGCATTTTTTAGGGTCCTTCATCATTCGGTTATTTTTTTCAGGGGAAGTTCTAAATCGACTGCATATTCCTTACCTGAATTGTTGATGTCCAGTTTGTAATCATTGCCGTAAATAAGCTTTAGGCGTTCCGTCGTGTTCCTGATTCCTATTCCTGTAGAAACGACATTTACTTTCTTTTCGGGTATGGAATTTCGGATTTTCAGACACAATTTTCCTTTTTCTACGACTATGGTAATATGTACATAGCAATTTTCAATAGCACAGGTTCCGTGTTTGAATGCATTTTCTACAAAAGCAATCAGCAGCATGGGAGAAATCTTATAGGCATTTTCATTATCAATCCTGCTTTCATAAGTAATCTCGCAACGATAACCAACGCGCTCCTTTTCAAGCTGTATGTAGCTGTTAATAAAAGACAGTTCTTCGTCCAGCGAGACGCATTGTTTCGCATTGCTTTCCAGCTGATAGCGCATCAGTTGCGATACTTTCATAATCAAATCCGGAGTTCTTTGCGGAAATTCAAGACTGATTCCGTAAAGCGTATTAAAAGTATTAAAAAGAAAATGCGGATTCAATTGGCTTTTAAGCGAGTTGAGCTGCATCTGGTTAAAGAGTAAAGCCTCTTCCCTTTTTTTCTTTTCTTCTCTGTAAAACTTAAGGAACATGACAGGCCCTAAAATACAAATTAACGTACCTACAACAGTTGCCAGTTGGTATTGGTAGCTCTTCTGGTGAGAGAATTCATATAAGGAGGAAGCTTTGGTTAGCCAAACCGATGAAATCTCATAAACAATAACCGAAAAAAGAAGCGCCAGCAAAATCGTCAGTCCCAGATATAAAAGTCCTTTATGTTTTTTTACCAATATGGGTAATAAAAAAAAGCGGTTGGCCTGTGCATGCAGGTATAGCATCAGGTAATAGCCTACACCGGAAAAAACAGCAATTGGAGAATTAAATAAAATCCAATCGTTTTTCAGGGAAAAAATAGAGAATGAAAACAGTAATATTGCAACCTCCTGCCACCATTTATTGTCCAAAACATTGTCGACTTTCAATTTCATTTTTTGCAATTAAGGCTACAAATTAACGATTTATTATTAAATTTTTATCGGATTTAATGACCAATTGAATTCGTCATTTTTTATGAACGATTTGTCATTTAAAACAGCCTCACCTGCTACGTCTGCTATAAATTTGCACTTTCAAACTTATATCAGGCTTAAAAATGACTACAAAAAGAATAAGTCTTTTCCTTCTAACCCTCTTTTTCTTTCAAGGGTTTTCCCAAACCCTTAGCCTGAAAGAAGCTGTAGAAACGGGAATGACTAACTACGGAACCCTAAAGGCAAAAAACAAATATGCCGAGGCTTCCAAAGAAAGCGTAAAACAGGCACGCAGAGACTATCTGCCCAACTTAAATCTGGCGGCCCAACAAGATTACGGAACTGTCAATGGCCAAAACGGACCTTTGTATGGATTTGGCGGACTTGGTGTTGCTTCATCCGGACTACCACTCCCGGAACAAAACTGGAATGCGGCTTTTGGGGCCTTATATCTGGTCAACATGAATTGGGATTTCTTCACTTTTGGAAGAGCAAAACAGCGAATCAATCTGGCAAAAGCTGATGCTGAACGTTCTGAAAAAGATTTGGAACAGGAGAAATTCCAGCACAAAATCAAAATTTCTGCTGCCTATCTCAACCTGCTGGCAAGCCAACGACTGCTGATTTCACAGGAAAAAAATCTGGAGCGAGCCGTTGTTTTCCAAAAAATAGCGGCGGCACGAGTAAAAAACGGATTGCTTCCCGGTGTAGATTCAACACTGGCTTCTGCAGAAGTATCCAGGGCAAAAATCATGCTGAATCAGGGCAAAGACCAGGTCAAAGAATTGAACAACAAGCTGGTGGCTCTTATGGGAACAGACATCAAAGACTATGTTCTTGACAGTACATTCGTAAAAAAAATACCGACGTCCATCCTAAGACTCGAAACAGCAACCGACACACTAAATCCTATACTGCAATATTACAGAAGCCGAATCGATTTCAGCAAACAGCAGGTAAGGCTTTTCAAAAGGGAGTACTATCCTACTTTTAGTCTTTTTGGTGTTTACCAGACACGTGCTTCGGGATTCAATTCCAATTATGCTGTCGACCAGACTTCTTATACACGAAATTATTTTGACGGAGTCAGTCCTGACCGCCAGAATTATCTTCTTGGTGTTGGCGTTACCTGGAATCTTACCTCCATTGCAAGGTCAAGCAAAAAAGTGAGTGCCCAAAAGCTCATCTCAGAAGCTTTGCAGGAGGAATACAATGTAATTGACCAGCAACTCAAGACACAATCTGATGCTGCCGATGCCAAAATCAGATATGCCATGGACAATTATGCGGAAGCTCCAAAACAGGTACAGGCGGCAGAACAGGCCTATCTTCAAAAAACAACCCTCTATAAAAACGGACTGACCAATCTTGTGGATGTCACCCAAACGCTTTATACGCTGAACCGTGCCGAAATAGACAGGGACATCATTTATACCAATGTTTGGCAATCGCTTTTGATGAAAGCCGCCGCAACAGGAGATTTTGAATTATTTATTAATGAATTTTAATTTTTACCACAGATGAATTTAATACGTTTTGCACTTCGCAAACCTATCTCCATATTGGTACTAGTGGCAGGGCTTTTCTTTTTCGGAATTGGGGCCGTTCGTGACGTCAAAGTAGATATTCTGCCAAAAATGAACCTTCCGGTAATTTATCTGGCTCACCCTTTTGGAGGTTATACTCCAAACCAGATGGAATCCTATTTTGCAAAAAACTATGTCAACGTTATGCTTTTTGCCAATGGTGTCAAGTCGATTGAAACCAAAAACATTCAGGGATTGACATTGATGAAAGTGACCTATTATGAGGATACCAACATGGCACAAGCCGCTGCCGAATTAAGTGCGCTTTCCAACAGGATTCAGGCCGCTTTCCCTCCGGGTTCACAACCGCCGTTTATTATCCGCTTTGATGCTTCTTCCCTTCCTGTTGGTCAGTTGGTATTGAGCAGTAAAACGCGTTCAAACAATGAATTACAGGATTTGGCTAACGTGTATGTCCGTGCTTCCTTTACTTCAATTCCCGGATTGCTGTCACCGCCACCATTTGGAGGAAGCCCGCGAACTATTGAAATAAACGTTGACCCGGATTTATTGCGTTCACATAATCTTACCCCTGATCAGATTGTAGATGCTATCCGTATCAACAACCAAACGGCTCCTTCCGGAAATGTAAGGATTGGCGACCAGAACTATATTACACCCACAAACAATACAATCAAAGAAATTAAAGATTTTGAAAAGATTCCATTATTTAAAGGCGGTATTCAAAACCTGTATCTTGGCGATGTAGCTACTGTAAAAGACGGTGCCGATATTACTGCCGGATATGCTTTGGTTAACGGAAAACGCTCCGTTTATGTGAGTATTGCAAAAGCCGGAGATGCTTCTACCTGGGATGTAGTACAAAAGCTAAAGGCAGATTTGCCAAAAATACAAAGCACGCTTCCGGAAGATGTAAAATTATCCTACGAATTTGACCAGTCTGTTTATGTAATCAATTCCGTAAAAAGTTTGATTACCGAAGGTATTATTGGTGCGGTACTGACTGGATTGATGGTACTTTTATTTTTAGGTGACCGCAGAGCCGCTATAATCGTAATCCTTACCATTCCTATCTCTATCATTTCCGGTGTATTGTTCTTAAAATTATTCGGACAAACCATCAACCTGATGTCTCTTAGCGGATTGGCATTGGCTATTGGTATTCTGGTTGACGAAAGTACGGTGACTATTGAAAACATACACCAGCATCTCGACATGGGAAAACCCAAGGCACTCGCCATTTGGGATGCCTGTAAGGAAATTGCATTACCAAAACTGCTGATTCTTCTCTGTATTCTTGCTGTTTTTGCCCCTGCATTTACCATGAAAGGAATACCCGGAGCCTTGTTCCTGCCGTTGGCTTTAGCAATTGGTTTCTCGATGATTATTTCCTTCCTGCTATCGCAGACGTTTGTTCCGGTTATGGCAAACTGGCTGATGAAAAGCCATCCTAAACAAAAACATGGTCCGGAAATGACAGACGATGAAGCTGAATTTATTGCTTCAGGACTTACGCCGGAATCAGAAGATGACACATTCAACCAAAAGAAAATATTAGTTGAAAGGAAGGATTTTAATAATGATGGAAAAATCAGTCGTTTTGAACGATTCAGAAATCGGTTTATGCGAATGCTGGAACGCCTGTTCCCGCTTCGAAAACCGGTTGCGCTTTTCTATTTGTTAGGTATCACAGGATTGGCAATACTGCTCCTTAATGTAATTGGACAGGACGTATTTCCTAAAGTCAATTCAAGTCAGTTCCAGATGCGACTTCGTGCGGCCGACGGAACCCGTTTGGAGCGTACGGAAGAAAAAGCCTTAAAAGCTTTAAAAGAACTTGAAAATATGGTAGGTAAAGAACATGTTTCTATCTCTTCGGTTTATGTTGGACAACACCCTTCCCTCTTTTCCGTATCGCCAATCTATATGTTTACAGCCGGACCGCATGAAGCCGTTTTCCAGATTGGATTGAAAGATTATCATGCCGACATGGATGAATTTAAAGACCAATTCCGCGAAAGGATTAAGAAAATCCTGCCAGACGTGAAGATTTCTTTTGAACCAATCGAACTCACAGATAAGGTATTGAGCCAGGGTTCTCCTACTCCTATTGAAATCCGTATTGCGGGAAAAAATAAAAAACTGAATGAAGAATATGCCAATAAGATTATAGCCAAGCTAAACAAAATCAGCTATTTCAGAGACGTTCAGATTGCGCAACCTATCAAATATCCGTCATTGGATATTAATATCGACAGGACACGTGCAGCGCAGGTTGGCGTTGATATGAACGAAATATCGCGTTCCTTAATCGCTTCGACTTCATCTTCCCGATATACTGAAAAAAATACCTGGATTGATGAAAAAGCCGGACTGTCTTATAATGTACAGGTACAGGTTCCTTTAAACAAGATGAAAAGCGTTCATGATATGGGCGAAATTCCTTTGCTTAAAAATTCAACAAGGCCTGTCTTGAGCGATGTGGCTACAATCACGCCCTCTTTCACCTATGGAGAAAATGACAATCTAGGTGCCATGCCCTATATTTCTGTAACCGGAAATATTCACCAAACCGATTTGGGAACGGCTTCAAAAGACGTACAGAAAGCTATCGCTTCTTTAGGAGAACTGCCTAGAGGTCTGTTTATCGAACCTATCGGATTAAGCAAAGTATTGGGAGAAACCATGAGCAGCCTGCAAGGCGGATTATTGGTTGCCGTGGTTGTTATCTTCCTGATGCTTTCAGCCAATTTCCAATCGTTCCGTATTTCGTTAGTTATCCTGACAACAGTTCCTGCAGTAGTTCTTGGTTCGTTATTGCTTTTGTTAATCACCGGCTCAACGTTAAACCTTCAATCCTATATGGGAATCATCATGTCTGTTGGAGTATCCATTGCCAATGCCGTACTTTTGGTCACGAATGCAGAACAACTTCGGAAACATAACGGTGACGCGCTCCTATCTGCCAGAGAAGCGGCTTCTTTAAGACTTCGCCCTATCCTGATGACCAGCGTTGCCATGATTGCGGGAATGTTGCCAATGGCTATAGGCCATGGTGAAGGTGGTGACCAGGTTTCGCCTTTGGGAAGAGCCGTTATTGGAGGCTTATTATTCTCTACTTTTACGGTGCTGATTATCTTACCTCTGATTTTTGCATGGGTACAAGGTAAAACCTCAACACAATCCGTATCACTGGACCCGGAAGACAAAGAAAGTAAACATTATATATCATCATTACACCTACAAAATGAAAAATAATTTATACAGAACATCGGCCCTATTATTGCTTCTGGCTGTTTTAAACAGCTGTGGCCCGTCAGAAAAGGCTGAAGCCGCTCCTGTTGAAGAAACAGCACCTGCTGCTATTGAAACTTTTCAAATCAGCAAAGAAAAATTATCTACAGAACTCCGGATTCCTGCAGAACTCACAGGTTTTCAGCAGGTTGATATTTATGCTAAAGTAAGTAGCTTTGTAAAAGAACTGAAAGTAGATATTGGTAGCCAGGTAAAAAAAGGACAGCTTTTAATGGTTTTGGAAGCACCGGAAATCAGCTCCCAACTTGCCGCTTCAGAATCAAGACTCCGCTCACAGGAAGCGGTCTATATGGCAAGCAACAGCACCTATAAAAGAATTCTGGAAACCAGTAAGGTAGAAGGAACTATTTCCAAAAATGACCTGGAGCAGTCTGAAGCCAGAAAAAATTCGGATTATGCACAGCTACAGGCAGCCAAAGCGTCTTATAAAGAAATCCAGAACATTCAGGGTTATCTGCAAATTCGTGCACCATTTGATGGAGTCGTTGCTGCCCGTAATGTCAATCTTGGCGCTTATGTTGGCCCGGCCGGAAAAGGCTCAGAACTGCCTTTGTTTACATTACAGGAACAAAGCAAACTTCGCCTTTCCGTATATGTTCCTGAAATGTATACAGGCTATTTGAAAAACGGAGATGAGATTAGTTTCAGCGTCAAATCAATGCCGGGACAAACTTTTAAAGCAAAAGTATCCCGTATGTCAGGAGCTTTGGATAGCCGACTGCGTTCAGAACGTGTTGAAATGGATGTTATCAATACTACTAAAAAACTTTTACCGGGCATGGTAGCTGAAGTATTACTGCCACTAAAAGCTCAGGACAGCAATTATGTTATTCCTAAAACTGCATTGGTTACCTCAAGCGAAGGAACATTTGTTTTGGAAGTTATAGATAATAAAACCGTCAGAAAACAGGTTCAAAAAGGCCGCGAAGTGGAAGACCGTGTGGAAATTTTCGGAGATATTCCCGAAAACGCACAATTGGTCAAACTGGCTTCGGAAGAAATAAAAGACGGAACTCCTGTAAAATAAAATTTCCTCCCCTTCTAAATAACCCTTTGGCTCCCGGAATCTTTTTCGGGAGCCTTTTTTATAATTTTAGTATCACAAAACCTTAGCACCTTTGCGCATTTGCGAGCAATTATTTTCACGCTAAGACGCAAAGGCGCTAAATAAACTTATCGAGATATATTACAAAAGCTTATCCTAAATAATCGCTTTTATTTCTTAAATTCGTAATTGTTCTATCCCAAAGCATGACCGACCTCTTTAAAAAATACATTATTGATACCCAATGCGCCACTGAAAGTCAATATGAAGAAGTGGAGCATCTTGTCCATCCTGTCAATATAGCGAAAGGTCAGCTATTATTACAGGAAGGCGAAATCTGCGACAAGGCCTATTTTGTTTGCAAAGGCATTCTTCGCTCCTATACTTTGGATGAAGCCGGCAAAGAGCACACCATCCAATTTGCTCCGGAAAACTGGATTATTGCAGACAGAAGCAGTTTTTATTTTCACGAACCTTCAGAAATGTATATCGATGCTTTGGAAAACACCGAAGCGGTTTATGTGCAAAAAGAATTTTTTGACATTGCTGCAAAAAAGTTTGAAAATTTCACAAAAGTCAATACGCTTGCACTCCATAACAATATCAGGCATATGGAAAAAAGAATCAATTATCTTTTAAGTGCATCTGCAGAAAAAAGATATTTGAAATTCATTGAAACCTATCGTGATTTATCGCTCAGGGTTCCACAACTGCTCATTGCTTCCTACCTGGGAATTACTCCGGAAGGTTTAAGCCGGGTTAGAAAAGAACTGGCAAATAAAAACTTCAACAGAGATTAGCCGTTATCCATTTCTTAACCTAGGTTAAGAGCCATGATTTTGATACTGTCTACCTTTACAGTAGTAAAAAAACATTCAATCATGGACTATACAATCACACATAATGAAAGCCGTAAACGATTCGAAATCAGTTTGGATGGAAAGACGGCCTATGTAAAATATGAACTTTTTGACGGAGGCATTGCTTATATGCACACTATTGTTCCTGCTGAACTGGAAGGTAAAGGAATAGCTTCTGCCCTCGCAAAATATGTCCTCGACTATGCAAAGAATAACAGACTGAAAGTAAAACCTTATTGTCCGTTTATTAATGCTTATATCGACAGGCATCCTGAATATCAGGAAAATTCACTTTTTCACACTAAACATTGAGTATCATGACAACAAAAAAAATAGAACGCATAATTGCACCACCAGCTCCGCATATGGTTGGGGACGGTTT
>SZWC01025341.1:0-22044 GCA_023375785.1 Penium margaritaceum
ACATATACATATACATATACATATACATATACATATACATATACATATACATATACATATACATATACATATACATATACATATACATATACATATACATATACATGTACATCTACATATACATATACGTATACATATACTGTAACAAAATGGGAAAGTATAGGGGTACGTGAGTAAATTGAAGCCCTCCGAACGGAATGGTTGGCCTCGACGGCTCAACCAGCGAGTAATATCCCACGGGGTGGGTTGCCTGAGCGCGACCACCGACCAATGTTTCGTCATAGGGCAGGATGCTGTAGGATATTTTCTTGTTATGCTGATGTCATCAGATGGACTTCGACGGTCCATCCTCTTCCACTACAGCTAACTACTAACCAATCAGCGAAGGGGGAAATCTTGACCTGGCAGATATTTATGTTTGGGATAATACCCGACTTACTGAGATTACCTGTTTGGGTGTGTAAAACACCCCGGTGGTATTTCTTCGTCGGTTCTACCCAAGCGGTAGAGACATATTTTGTACTACGACTTGGTCGCCGTGTTACATTCCTCCCCATTTAGCTACAAACTGTCCTCGGTTTGCAAAGGAAAGAGGTTCACTCGACAATCCAAGTACGTAAGGAGAGTACAAAGAGCAAGTGAAACGTCAACATGATGCTTGTATCTACAAAAAGTTGTACAAGACATGTTAAGCCAGCACATGGTATTTTCCAGTGCATGTATTCATGTTACATGCTCATCTGTCCTTGTGATACAAGAATGTGTCAGGTTCAAACCGAAGCATGACATTCCATCACGAGGACCCACAAGAGGGTCCATGCACATGTGGCTTTGATGCTTAAAGGCTCAACAAAGCTTCGTGAATCACTTTTGGTGAGACATCTCTCATCTTCTGTTGACATAGCAACATCTCCCATGCTTGAGCATGGGTTTTTCATGCTAGATATCAAAGAGAAATCTATGAGATGGAAAATGATTTTCCTGGTGGACTTTGGGTGTCCAGCCTCGGGATTGCAGCGGCACGTCCTCCCCCTTTTGCTGAGGAGCGTCCTCGCGACAAGTGCCCGGGAAAATACTTGTCGGGCTGCAATAACATGCCACCGTTTTCGAAGGAAAATTCTCTTCGTGGGGCTTACGCCAGGGTGGTACCCCCGGGGGCGTGATCAAGCAAACTCAATCTTATCCTCCATAAGGGTTTCAAGTAAGGAAATCAGAGGGAAGTTTTGCATGTGGTCAGGTCCACATGTGGCTACCATAGCCGGTTCAGTTGGGTTGGCTGAATAACCATTCCCGATGGAGCTCTTAGCTCAAAACCTGACATGGTGGCCAGTGTCAACGCCATGAAACAAGTGTAAACATGTCATGTGATGATGCTTACGGACCAACTGAACATTGAAGACCACATGGTCTTGCATTGTATGGGACAGTGCCAAGTGTGTCCGATACATGACATTGTCACAGCATAGGTCTCCCAGCACACGCGTCTACCATAGTGTGATGACGGATGAGACTGTCATTTGGTAACACAGAGATCTAGAAGGAAGGCACCTGAAGCCTGCCATCTCCGCACTCAACGCACAAGTGGGTACCATCGGATGCCGTGTGGTCCAAGACTTTCCACCGTGTGGAAATAATCCCGGGTAGTGTGATGTGCTTGGACATACAACCCATCCTCTTAGACCAGAAGAGTGTTCATTGTGCATTGCAAAGGTGCCAAGTGCCCAGTCTTGAATAACGCAGTGGGTGAGACCCAAAAATCTGACGTTAAGACTGTTGGAAGAGATGGGCAACAAAATACCACATGAATTTGTGTAGTTGTGCTTTTCACAGGTATTTTTGAATCACCCGAACACATCAGTAGCATGACTGAAGGTGTGGAATGGGTTATTCTCGTGGAAGTTGGGAGCTTCAAGTGTGATCACTCAAGGAAGGTGATCAAACTCGGATTACACAAGCAATGTCATCCAACTTGAACTTTTTCTTGCATCCCATACTTGTTGGGGTGCAAAAGAAGTTGGCATGTTGTGTTCCATAGTATGGTTTGTGCCTTGCGTGCACAATACTAAGGTATGTCCATAGTACGTGTCGATCCTTAAAGGAGTACGTAAACATCCAAGGATGCCCTGTGCTTCCTGAAACATCTAGGAGATGTCCAAAGAGCAGCATCGAAAAGCATTGGTACAAAAGTTCACTTCTCCAATGTGTGGACCATTGACCATTTCCCATTGCCTTAGAAGGCTACATCGGGTGCTTTTAGTCACTCTCGTGGTCTGCAACCAACTGTGAACACCAGAGTGTCTTATGGGTAAACCATGTCACCCTGAGTTTGACAAAATATCGTCATCCAATGGATATCTCATTGGGTTGTATAGCATGATGTTGTTATCTGACCACAAAACCATGCTTATCTTATCACATTACGACCTTGTTCCAGTGCGTAAAGCAGGTATTGTACCCATCATTGATGAGTGAACAAGGGCGTCATGTATATCCCAATGGAATTCAAATAGTGCTCTATAGATGAGCAACTGCCGGACTAGATCAATAAGGAATCCAGTAGTGCACATTTGGGTAAAGTGAATGTCATCAGGATAATGACTCAAGTTCTCGTATTGTGCATGATAGAATGAGGGGCTATGAGTGGTTTCAAATTTACAGCTATACTAGCTCAAAAGCCAGCTGTAATGATTTAGATGCTGGGTAGATGGCACCGTCGTAGAGGTGTCATCCAAAATATTATGCAGTTGGTTGGATCATGCTAGATTTTGACCTTGTTACGTGTATGGCGGGCATGAACATCCTTGATACACTTCGAGTACTGACACACGGGCATGATGGTGAGTATCCTCGATAGTAGCACACTTGCACATTGTCTTCCCGAGCCCTAGCTGTAGCATAGGAGATCGAGGATCACGAAGTACGTAATACGCGGAGTGTTGCTCTTCATGATTCATCCAACATCAATCTTTATGGCAGGGAGGCATGTGTCACAGTGTGAGTACAGACCCCCTTGCCGCTTCGTAACCATGATGTCTCCATGCTTACGAACATGGTTGAGATTTGACCATGTTGGCTAGCATAGTCCAATGTGGACTGCATCATGGTAAGATAAACCCTCACAGTGGAGACAAGGTGGAAGCTTTCCTCTTTGCATCGTACATTGTGTATATGGCCATGAAGAAATTCCATGACACATTCAACAATGTCCCTCATCCATGTGTTGGCATGGACCAAGCAAAGTGAGAACATGGGGATAAAACCATGCCTCCTTGTGCTATATAATACCTTGCTCTAACTGAGCATGCTAAGGTGTTAGGACTCCTAAAGAGCATGTTGGTTAAAGCATTCAACATTAGCTTGCCCATTTGGTTTTGTGCCAAATCGGTGTTAGAAGATGATGCCTTCTTGGATAGAAGTTTGCATCCATCTTAAACACAGGATTGGCGATCAGCCAAGGTACATGCCAGGTATTGGATGCCACGGAAAAGTGAGTTGACGTATCGTCAAGTAAGTTATATGACCAGGAGTTTCACCACAGGTGTGGCTGACCTGTAACATGTCCCGAGTACGTTGTGTACTCTGTACATGTGGTCCAGGAGATAGAGAGATGAACTATGTTCATGACCTGAACTGTGTCAATTCATGATATGCCTTCAAGCATGAAGGCTACCGATTGCATGTGTCACGTATCACGAGCTTAGAGCCTCATGGGCTTTATCGTGGCTGACATGCATTCCGGCTCATTGCTTTGCCATTACTGACATGCGTTTGAGCATTGTCGTTCATCATATTGCAATTCATGGTTTGACACTTGTAGCTCTGTCTATGATAAGATGCGACTCAGACACGCCTGTTGAGGTCGCTTTGATGTTGTACAGCATGCATTATGAGCCTGTGCCTCAGCACATATGCTTCACGTAACTGAAGCATGGACTTTGACGTACGTCAAGGATGCTTGGTGCATGAGTCAATCATTAAAATTGATGTGCAAGACACCATGGCTAGGTGGATGGTATTGCAAAGAATCAACACCTTCATGAGTACATTCAGAATCTCCATGTTTGAGACGTGTCTAGGGTGTAAATACTGCCCCTGACATGGTACCCAATGGCGTTACCCACATTGTCCAGAGGATTGACCGTCTGGATACCGTGGTGTGGCTTGCACTGTATGAGGCACGCTACGCCAGATTTACGTCCTGGATTGATTGTGATCCGTTGGCCATAACCTGTTTATACACAAGATTCTTAGCCATTGGAAGTTCTGGCTAACTCTGCTGGCAGCACCACCATTATCTGGTGGATTGTGCAAAAGGTAAAGCGTTTTCCGCCTCAGTATGATCCCTTTTTTCCCCTTTTGCGCATAGAACATATGGCGTGAGCAGTTCAAGTCAGCGTTGAGGTACCAAAGTTTTCTCTCATAACTGTTGATCTTGTATCCACTCTCAATCACTAGTCAATGACCAAAGAGTGCGAGGGCGGGAACGATGAGGAACAACGCATGCCGTTGAGTTGAGCTTCTAGTAGAACATGCTATTGCTGTGTATTTTGGCATGGCGTATGTAACTGTTGAGCTACTCAGCATGTTTCATGCAGGTGCCGGACAACCCAATACGGCTCAGGTTGTTGTTGGACAAGCCAAAAGGATCATATCCAGAATGGGCAGGCTATCATGCTTCACACCATGATAGGTCAATGCGGCATACCTCGGTCAAAGCTGGATGATCCGTCAATATGCCTGGGATAGAAGAGGTGGGCTTCACGCGCCCTCGTGCACTACTGGCCTGCTACCAATAGGGTCTCTTCTGTTGGCGTGCTGCCAATGATGCATGTACTGGGTTGGAGCCAGACAAGCATTCCTGCGTGGCCTACAGCCAGAAAGACATCCCTACTAGTTGGTGACCAGCGGGGGGGCAAATGCACCCTCGAGGGTTTAACATTGGTGCATACTAGTTTTAGTCTAGCGTAGTTTTGCCATGGTTGGCCATGTCGTAAGGACTAGCATGGCTTCTGTCATTGCTGACATCACCCATAAGGCATGTTCTACACCTTGGAGTACGGCCATAGCTCTTTGCACTGCTAGCATCACCTATGGGGTATACGCCCCTGGTGGCAACCCGAGTAGGGACTCTACCGCACTACAGTATCAGGAAGGCATCTACCATTATGGGTGGTACCAACAAGGCTTCTCCTCCTGGCGCCAGCGGAGTCTCCGCCACTGCTGGCAGCGTCAGCGAGGTGTGTGCCATTGCTAGTGCTGCAAGCAGAGCCTCATCGCTTATGGCAATGTCAGTAGGGTGTGTACACATTCTGGCAAATCCAGTAGAGCCCATCGTCGCTACTGGCGGTGCCAGCAGGGCCCAGTCACCACTGGCGACTCCAGCACGGCGTATGTCACTACTTGGCGGTACCAGCAGGGCCCAACCAATACTGGCCGCACCAGCAGGGCGTATGCCATTGCTGGCAAAGCCAAGAGGACGTGTGCCGCTGTTGCTAAGACTAGCAGAGCCTCTGCCACTACTGGTGACGTCAACAGGGTGTTTTCCACTGCAGGCAAGGCCAGCAAAGCCCCTATTGCTGCAGGAAACTCCACTACTGGTAGCGCCAAGGGGCACTTGCCACTGTTGGCAGTGCAGGCAGGGCACATGTCACTGCTTGTAATGCCAGCAGCGCACCTGTCGTTGGCATTGGCAGCGCAGGTGCTACAATTGCTGGTAGCGCCAACAAGGCACCTGTTGCTACTGACAGAGCTTGCACAGGTCCTACCATTGCTAGCAGCACCAGTAGGGCACCTGCCACTGCTGGTAGTGCTAGCCCAAGTCCTGCCACTACTGCAGCATCAGCAGAGCACTTGCTGCTACTAGCTGTGCTACGTAGGTCCTGTCGCTGCTGGTAGCGGCAGCAGAACACCTGCCACTGCTGGTAGCTCCAGCGCGGGTTCTGCCCTTACTGGCAGTGTCAGAATGGAACCTATTGCTGCTGGCGGCGCCAGCGTAGGTCCACGGCTACTGGTCTTGCCTAGCAAGGCGTTTGCTACTGCTGGCATAGCCAGCGCGGCTCCTGCCACTTCTAGCTTGGCCAGAAGGTCGCCTGCCGTTGCTGTCATAGCCAGTGCAACTTCAGCCACTGCTGGCCTTGCCAGCAAGGCGTTTGCCACTACTGGCATTGCCAGCACAACTTCTCTCATTGTTGTCCTTGCCAAAAAGGCGTACGATGCTGGCATAGCCGGCGCGGCTCCTACAGTTACTGTTCATGCCAACAGGTCATCCGCCATTGATGGTGGAACCAGCAGGCTTTGCTGCTTGCCTCACCAGCAGCGCTTCTACCGCTGCTGGTGCTTCCGGCAGGGCTCTCGTCGCTGCTGGCAATGCAAGCAGGGCGTCAGCCGCTGCTGGTGGTGCTAGTAGGGCTTGCGCCGTTGCTGGAAACTCTAGTAGGGTGTCAGCCGCTGCTGGCGATGCCAGCAGGGCTCGCACCGCTGCTAGCAACGCCAGCAGGACATCAGCCGCTGCTGGCAACGCCAGCAGAGCGTCAGCCGCTGCTGGCGGTGCGAGCAAGGCTCCCGCCGTTGCTGGCAACGCCAGTAGGGCGTCAGTCGTTGCTGGCAGTGCCAGCGGGGCTCGCGCCACTGCTAGCAACGCCAGTAGGGCGTTAGCCGCTGCTGGCGGTGCCAGCAGGGCTCCCGCCGCTGCTGGCAACACCAGCAGGGTGTCAGCCACTGCTGGCGATGGTAGCGGGATGAGGCTCAAAACACGGCAAGCAAAACAGATGGTCATAGTGCTTTCCATGCATTAGAACACGACCAGTGGTACGGTGTTACACAAATGCAATGTCCCGGCTAGAAGAGAATTCCATGCCTTAGTCATCGAGAGTCGTAAAAGAAAGAAGACCCAGCTCAAGAGAGAACACGAACAGCACGTCAGCCAAGAAGAGCTTCCCTCCAGGACCAACAAAGCAAACAACCCCAATACCCTGCACAGGCAGGAGCTGGCCACAACCAGTGCGCACAAACTGAACAGAGCCAACTAGACCCAGTGAGACGAACGAGGAATGACAGGAGGTCATGTGGTGGGTGGCTCCTGAGTCGAGGATCCAGAAGCCACCCGACACACGAATAGACGCTGGATCACGGGTGACAACATCAATGGCAGAGCGTGGAGGAAGGAACTGGCCACAGGCAACAAGGGAATAGGACAAGCTGTAAGACTGCTAGTGCTCAATCCAGGGGACATCAACTGGAGAACATCCCTGAACATGAACTAACGATGGACTTAAAAAAATATCATCGACAGCACACGCAAGTGTCCCCTCAACCAAACACACACTCTCACCTCCCTAATCATGGAGGTGTCGTTGGTGAACAGCATAAAAGAGGGCAGCATACAGCTGGCGATCATTGTCATGCGGACCAGGGGTGATGACGACGCCTGAAGAGGGGCACGAAGAAATGTAGGTGGACAATGCCCCAAATGGAGGAGAGTAGGACCCGGAAGGTGGCCCATTGTAGATTGGGCCACCAAATCCTGGAGCCATCTCCAGGGATCAGGTGGCGTTGGTGAAGCCATGGTGATGATGTAGGTGGCAGCAGATGCAGAGAAAGATGAAGTACGGCTCGAGGATCCAGCGGAGGTTGAGGTGCCAGAAGCACCATCATTACCACCAGAGGAGCGGGTCTAGTGTGCACGAATGGCAGACACAAGGCAGGCATCGTCAGGTGGTGCACGACACGTGGACGTGGCATGGCTAGGGGTGCCACAGTTCCATCATGTAACAGTGCTCGAGGAGGATGAAGGAGATGTGATGCAGTCAAAGCCTTGACCATGCCCCTCCTGTCCACCGTCGTCCATGGTACCACCCCTGCCTTTACCATTACCATGGCCCCCACCCCCACCACCCCCCTGAGAGTTGCTTGCCTTGTGCCTAAGCAATGAAGTGAACTTTCTAGGAGTAGAAGGTGAGATTGGAAGTGAAGTGAGGTAGATTGGAGTCAAAGTCAGGTTTGCGTTGTGATCGTGATGCTAGTGCTTTGGCAGCAGCTGCGCTGATAGCGACCGCGAGTGTGAGAAAATCACAAGAGGTAGAGCCAGTAGAGGTGGATGCAGAACTGGGTGAGGTGGAATAAATAGTAGTAATGCTAGCAGCAATGGAGGCAGAAGGAGTACCACGCAGTGTGGGCTGAAGGCGGTTAAGAACCAAGTTGCATGCAGTGCATTGTGCTCACGCTGTAGCCCAGCTTGTACGGTAACATATTGATGCCAATGGCGTGACCCTGCCGAAAACATTTCGGCAGAGTTTCCCTTCCCCAAATGGGCGTGAGATGAGTGTGGTGGGTGTATCAGGACTCTACTGCAAGGCAACGGACCTTGATTCACAAACACGCCAACACATATTCAGTATAGAAGGGACAGGGGTAAGACAGGAAGCCAAGCTCACCAGGCCTGATGACATAGCGTGAAGAGAGGAGGGAGAGAAGCTGTTGCGGAGGACGCCACAACTGCGACGGTGGCAGACGTGGAGACGATGAGGCAGGCTATCCCAGTCAGTGCGGCGGCTATGAGGGTGGATATGGCATTGTCATGGCAAGCAGCTGAACGTGACGAGTTGCTGATGATTATGAGGAAAGCAATGACGATGCTTGTGTAGTGGAGGCGTAGATGCAGGTCATAGCACTAGAATGTGTTGTAGTAGCCGCTACTTCTACCGATGCTACTAACGATTTTGACTACAGTTGGTGCTAGAGGACCCTGATCAACTGCTGTTGTACTATACGTCTCAATGGCTCTTCCAGCAGTAGAGCTGGCAGGTGCACATGCAGCAAGTGTTGTTGCAGAAAAAGTAGAAGCAACAGTAGCACTAGAAACAGGCACAACTTGTAAGACAAATAAGATGTCAGGTGAAGGAGATGCGACAGACTCTGCGGCAGATGTAGCTGGAGAAGTTACATGGCGTAGAGCAGAGGCTGTAGGCATTGTTGTTGCAGCTACTAGTGTTGCTCCTTGAGGGACAGCACGTCAGCACTACTCAAGGGTCCTATGGACAACAGGTGGGCTTCCCGGAGATTGAAGAGGTTGGTGATCATGCGGTGGTCCCATGGCTGGCACGTCCTATGCCGTCAGTGAGTTGTCGGTAGCAGACTGACAGGAGGTTGCGTATACCCTGGCGTCCTCCCGCTCGTCGTGCTTGGTAGGATCGTAGTCCTCACTAGGATGATACCCGAGACTGTTGCGGCAAACTCGCGACCACACCTCACGTTCCATCCTCTCCTTGTAGTATGATATCTCATTTTTTAGACGGTCGCGCTCCCGCACGGCTGTGGGTGAGGCCGGAATGGGTTCCATCTCAGGAGGAGACACCAGCACACTGAGTACCAGGCTACCTTGTAAGGCAGCCGCAAAGTAGAGAGGTGATGGCAGAGTATGCTGCTGTTACTACTCCTGTTGCTGCTGCTGTTGCAATTGCCGTAACCACTGTCAACACGTGCACGGGCAGCAGCGGTGAATATTGCTGCTATGGCTGACGTGTGCGTGGTCAACAGTGGGAAACAGTACTTTTGTGATAGCAGCTAAGGTTGACAATTGCGAAAGCAGTCGTGAGTGACGCTGCCGCAACTGCCATGACCACGGCTGTCGTGTGCATAGGCGGCAGCGGAGGACGCTGCTACGGTTGCCACAACCACAGCTGAGATGTTTGCTGGAAATGGTGGAGACGCTGCTACTGTGACTGGAGCACGGCCAATGCGGACTCAGGTAGCAGTGGTGAACGCTGCTGCTGTTGCCGCACCAACGGCTGAGCGGGCAGCTGCAAGGAATGCCGCTTTGGTGGCCATAGCATGGCTGATGCGAGCGTGTACATCAATGGATAACGATGCTACTGTTGCCATAGCCACGGCAGAGATTCTACTGCTATGGGCAGGGAACGGCGGATGCTCAATCGGGTAGTAGTGGTGAACATCGTTGCTGTTGTCGCACGAACGCCTGAGCAAGCAGCTGCGAGAAATGTCGCAGCGGTGGCTGTAGCACGGCAGATGCGGGCGTATATAGCAGCGGAGAATGCCACTACTGTTGCCGTAACCACAGCAGAGATGCTACTGCGATGGCTGTTGCTCAGCCGATGGGAACATGGACAGCAGTTGTGAACACAGTAGAGAGTTTCGTATCAACGACTTCAGAGTTCGCAGGCAACAGCAATAAAACATGCTGTGAAGGTCATACCATGGCCAACATGTGGACGGGCAGTTGTGGTAGACACCGCTGAACTGGCCGCAATAACGACTAATTGTGCACGTGTAGTAGCAATAGACGTTGCTGCTGTGGCCGAAACCACGGCCGACGTGTGTGAAATGCTTGAGCAGGATCACCCGACGAGGCCTCAAGACCGTGGGAGTAAAAGGATGCTTCTTCTTGCTCTGATAACAGAAGCCTGTCATAAGCAAGCAAAGGAAAGGAACGATGTGACGCCATGGATTGGGGCAAGCTTACCTTACAAACAATCCGTATGAAAGAACAAGAAGGTGAGTAAGGAGCGAGCGAAGTGATAAGTGCCAGTTGACCGGGCCACCCACGCGAGACTTTTGATGTAGGATCCGGACGCCACCCAGTGATCAAACCCAATCCTGGAACAAACGAGCTCCACGAGGTTTCTCACACACCAGAATAAAGTGGACTTGTAGTCCCGAGGTATCAGCAACCTGGCTCACTAAGCTGAAACATGCATCTGAGAGAAACTCAAACCACAGTAGCCATGATCATATCTGGTGCATGCACTCCTATGAATGTGAGTCCCATGTTAGAATGCATTAACTATAAAACATCTCTACAATCCAAAACTACACAAATCTGATATTGTGGTTGTGGCCACCATTTGACAACTTCATGACGTAGACACCACTGTGCGCTCCATGATGCATCATAGTATTGCACTCAAGAGCTTTAATCGAGGTTAATCAGCTGCAATGATGATGTGTTTGTGAGTAGAGTCAAGAGGGCACTTGTGAGTGTTACACCCATAACCAACATCATGGATCTGCACAAGCATGGACACGGTCAAGTGGTCACAGTAAGCTCTACTAACAGATGTGGAGGACTCACATCAGAACACAAGGTGGGGTGTCACTCACCGGTCTAACATCTTGTTCGACCCAATTGTTACATGTAATCTTACATACTAGATGAACTTGTGATGATGTGAGTCGTCCCCGTCTGTTCGTATAGCTTAATGTGAGCACTCAGCCGTGTCCATGCTCATGAAGATCCCTGATGCGGACCCAGCTGGCGCCGGAGCACCGACTGGCCACACAGCTTTCATAACATCCCGGGTGCTTTCTTGGATGCTCTACACTTTTTTCTGTAGTCGCTACAGTTTTATTGGTGGACTAGTTTCTTAGCCCGATTTGCATGTTTTGCATATGTTAAAGAGTGCCCCTGCCATAGATGCCGTTTGCGATTTTCCTGGTCTGACCACTAGAGAGTGGTTGGATGTATGATATGATTGCAGATTTGGACCCCTTGGATTTTGCCATGCGGTTTCGAACTTTCAGTTGCTCGATTTGGTTGAGAATTCAGAAAGTTAGCCCCATCCGAAGTTCGGGTGGTCGGCGGGTGGAATCTGGGTCTCCGTCCTAGGTGACGGGATAATTCCACCGCGGTGGTCCGAGTTCGTCTTCAACGAGCTCCAAATGCACCAGGGGAATGAATGAAATGACTAGAGGGACCTCCTTGATGAGGGTGACCCTCTCCTTGACATCTGGGTGAGGAAGGGCGCTCCGAAGGATCATCGTCGAAGCGCCTCCCGTTGCCTAGTGTGCAAGGCATGGTGGGCGGCTCCACCAAGGGTTACTTCGACGGCCGTAGCAAGGGCTCTACCGCTCCGTTTCGGGCGTGTTTGGATGTGTTGGAAATCTTAGATAACAGGCTATAATAGTATGATTTAATCTCATCCAAATAACTAACCATTCATGGTCTACAACCTTTCCTATTTTCCGCAACCTACATTCTGCCAGAATTTTGCACCCTTGGTATTGTGGCGACCCAAAGCACACACCTCCCTTGGAATTCTCTTTGCACTAAGCAGCCGTGTACACTTGTGGTAGATCAGAAGATGTCAGGAAAGCATTCCTGACAGCATTGTCTCTCCGCTGATCGATTCTTGACCTGTATCTGTGACTAGTCGTAGCTTCTGGCTCGAGATTTTGCATCTCTAGGTTCATACGGTGTTGCGTTTGGATTCCTGCGCACTGAGTTACACCCAAAACAATGGTTTTGGACAGGTTTTAGGACAAATGTACACTGCCGCATGCGTCACCCGTCATGCGCTGCGGCAGTCTGTGTACTTGGCAGTTGTCACTTCTCTCTGCATTACTAAGCTATAAAACCTTATGGCATTTTGAGCGTCTCCCTAGCGTAACCCTTGATGTTTCTTGCAACTGTTTGCTTGCTAGTGCGCCAGCTGACTAGACAGTGTTGCCATGTCAGCAACAGCAAGACTAATAAGCTTGGTAGAAATTTCTCATGGTATCAGAGCAGCGAGACCTCTCGCTAAGCTGCACCGTAGAGATGCAACACTGGCAGCAGCAATGAGAGTCTCCGCATGCTGACATTCCTGGGACCCATCGCAACCGTTTGCAGCAACGACATCACCATGCAATCGCCACCACCTCACTGGGTGAGCTACGACAGTTATGAACTCCAACAACCATGCCGAGCGGCAGCAAAACCGGGTGGTAGCAACAGCCGTGTCTTGCTGTCAATCTGTACCAAAAAAAGGGAGAATCAGCTCGCAACAACACCTCGCGGCAGCGGCTGCAAGCAGTGGTAGCACACAGCGGCGATAGTAGCTTGCAACAGCTGCGACGTCTGCAGCCACAAGCACCAACAGTAGCACAACAACAGCGGCAGAACCACCAGCAGCTCCATAGCAGCAATGGCAGCGGCCGTAGTAGAAGCAAAAAGCTTGCGTAATGTTGTTTTCTACACAAGAATGCTGCAGTGAAGCACTGCTTCTTTGCTGTGCAGAAGCTACGCAAAACTATGCTAAAGCTACGCAGCACTACGCTAAAGCTACACATGGTTGCGTAGCCCCTACGCAACAACGGGCAGGGGATGACGCGATCAACTCCACCTGTCGCGCACAACTCCACCTGTCGCGCAGAGTCTGTGTGACTTCCAAAAACGTTGGCGTATAATACAACAGCAAAAAAAGGCTAGCTGTTTTTTGATAGCGTAAAAAACGCTGATTTCATCATCAGTTCTACTGACATCAACAATTTTGAGGTCAAAATGTCAAACTTCCTAAACATTTCAAAACCTCGAGAAACGCTGTTGGTTTCCTGTTTGGAGCATTTTTATGTTCGGTCCATACTAAGCACTACGATGGCGCCCCTACGTGACAAGGGCAAAGGACTAGGAGATCCCTCCTCCTCCTCCTCTTCGGGCATCATGAGTCCACGATTGTAGTCACTCACGATCGAGGAGTTTTGTCAGATAAAAGATGAGATGTGCCGGTAGCAGCAGCGTCAAACTGACGCGTTGCAAGAGATCACAAAGCTACTGTGGGGTCATTCGATGTCCTCACAAAAGCCACCAGGAGGATCTACAGGTGCTGCACCATCCATTCAACACTCGACGCCTTACACAGCGTGGCGGCCTCAGTATCTCTCAATCACAGGTTGACACTTGGGATGAGGAGGAGACTGAGGATGATACACGCGAGGACGAGATTCGCTTGCTCCAGCAGCCTCTTCGTGAGCTACGCCTGGGGTCACAGCCTTTTACTCTGCCACCTTCTCGCCGTTAGCATTAGACACATCACTCAGCAGCGTTCACCCTTTGTGGTATTTCTCTCACTGGTGGTCTCCCTATACCTCGTCCAGCACCTCCCGAGCTTGAGGTCCTCCTCTCCACGGAGCGGCGACCAAAGGACATTGAGACACATCCACCCCGTTATGATATTGACAAGGGCTTTGATTGCTTGGAGACCTTGTTTCAGGTGTGGGCTGACTCTAAGGACGTATGGCCTTACTACCACAGCCAGTCCCGGACTCGCGATGCTCACCAGGTTCAGACAGCAGCAAGGACGATGCACGATCTACTCTACGCCATGCCGCGGGATACTATGGTCGACTTCCGTCCCTTCCTAGGGAGACTGGGACGGGGGCTGGAGCTGATTCACGCCAGGGCTGGGAGCTGGTCATGGCACTTCTCGCTACGAAGACCCATGCCACGAGGGCGGCCCGGTTGTGTGATTTTCACTCCCTCCGTCAGGGTCCCACGCATCTTGTAACTGACTATTGGAGGTGCGTGATGCCCCTTTACATGCGCCTTGGCACCGGTGACGGAACACCGCTATGGGTACTCGACAACATAATGATGGGGGTACACTTGGACCACATGCATCTCTTTACAGGCTTCGACCGTGTGGCCCTCTTTTTGTTGTCAAAGTCACTACAACTGCTTCCTTAGGACCATCGCTACTTCCTCCAGGCTCCATCACCTCATGAGGCTGCTATCGCCCATCAACAGAGTCCACTTGTAGCAGTAGTGACTGTGACCCCTCCTACGGCTCTGTCCCAGTTCACCAATACCACCTCCATTGCTTCCTCCTCCTCCTCCTCTACCCCAAGAAACCACAGTCAAGGAGTTACAATGGCTGCATAGCGGGAAGAAGGGGAAGAAATGACATGAGAAGGAACTGTAGCAGTAGGAACAACAACCGACGAGAAGTGGCAGTGGACGTTCTGCCTACTACTACAACGATGGGAGCGCTCACCATTACACGGAGTGTGAGTAACCTCTTGACTGGACTCAAATCATGCAAAGCCTTCAAGCTGCGTACGCGTAGCAGATTTCCTCGAGTGACATACGGACAGGGCGTGCCGCAACCACGATAGCAGCAGACGCATGCATTTCACCAGGCGGCACTGGTGATATGGACCCTCAGGATTGCACCATCGTGGAGCTTCGTCAGCTGTTTGTGCTTCGTACTGAGAGAGGTACAAGTGTGTTGTCACATTCAATTGGTCCCGTGACAGCTTGTCTTATTGTGTCTATTGTCCGTGATGACGCTTGTGGTGGCACTCAGTTGGCTTTCGATGAGAATGGACCTGACGGTAGCGACTGGCTTGACGATTTACATATCGTTGACGGTTGTTGATGATCTCTATCATGCGTTTGGATACCTGTGCGCATGTTTATGGCCAAAACAATAGTTTTGGGCCTGTTTTAGGACAAACTGACACTGTCGCGTGCGTCACCCGTCGTGTGCCGCGGTAGCTATTTCTGTTGTCTGCTTGTCAGTTGTCATCTCTCTTTGCAAACGCTATTCAAGCATTATGACACTCTGACTTGTGTGTCCTAGCGAGATCTTTGCCGTCGTGTATAAACCCTGTGATTGTTGTCACTGTCTGACCGGGAACTTACGCCCAGCCAGCGGCTGTGTCGCTAGGAAGCGTCTACGCATCTTCTCATGGTATCAGAGCAAACGAGCCCCAGCTCATTTTACTATGAAATAGAGAAGAAGCAGCAGGAGCAGTGAGTGGTAGCAACAGTAGCCATCCATAGCAGCAGCAGCAGATCCTTGAGGGACCGTCCACGACTACGTTGTAGAGGAACAATGGAGGCAGTGGACACAACGGCGGCAGCTGCAAGCAACACTAGCTTTAGTAGTAGCAACGGTGGGAAGGACCTACAGTGGGAGCGGCTATGGGCAACAACCACATTGAGCAACAAAAACAGCACCGGGTGGCAGCAGCAGTCGTGTCTGGCTACCAGTTTGTACACAAAAAAAAGGATAAAAGGAGGAGAAGCATCTCGTAGCAGCAGCTTGCCGCGGCAGCTGCGAGCAATGGCAGCGCGTAGCAGTGGCAACATCTTGCAACAGCAGCGGCATCAGCAGCCGCGATCTGCACCAACTGCAGCAACAACAGCAATAGCAGGCAGCAACTGTAGTAGCTGCTGCAGCAGCGACGGCGGGCATCAGGCAGCAGCCGTAGTAACAGCTGCAACAATAGCAAGCAGGCAACAGCCACAGCAGCAGCAGCAGCAGTTGTTGCAATATCTGCAGTAGTAGTTGTTACAGTAGCTGCTGCTATTGGGTCTGAGGGGGACCCGACGCGAGGGACCCCGTCTAGGGGAGGACTCGTCGGTCGGACCTGTCGTGCCGACGAAGGGCACGACAGAGCGCCAGCCAAGCGCTGGCGCACGAGCCGGCGTGTGACGGCCAATCGCTGCCCCTCCCGCCGGCCGAGAGAGGTAGGGGAGGCCGACGGACGGCCTCCGGCCGGCTACACTCGATAGGGGGAGCAAGCCGCCCCCTCCACTGCCTCGTCGTGAGGATCAAGCCAGAAAAAAAAATAGGGACAAGGGGTTTCCTTGAGCGCACAATCGAGAAAGACCTCGAGGACGGGTACCCCACTAGCACCGAGCATTCGGTGAACCAAAAAAAAGGGGTGCCTCCTACTCCCTTTGTTTTTGGGAGATGGGTTTTTTTGTTTTATTTTTTTACCTTTTAGTGTGGCTTGAGGCCACCATCGTCGACTGACAACGGGAGCCATTGTAGCAGCAGCTATCGCGAGAGTCGTAGTAATAGCAGCAGTAGTCAAGGTGGCTTGAGGCCACAGCCGTTGGCTGACAACGGCACCCGGTGCAGCATCAGCGACATCGAAGGCGACATGAGATTACACGTTACCATAGTTGCACCATTGCCACCGTGTGGTGGTAGTACAACAGTGTAGCAACACACTACGGCTGACGTTGTGGCCATGATTGACGACATCGCATCCCGTCTGAGAGTCGTTTCTGTATTTGTATCTCTCTACATGGTGCTTTGCACCACCGGGATCGAGTGTGTAGAACTATCATCCACGCTAAGTTCTCGATATGAGCTACAGAGTCTGGACGTGGGTGTTGCCAGCACCGTGGTCTACGCGTGAGCCTCAGCCGTGGCAGCCGCCACAGGCATAGTGGTCGATGCAGCCGTGGCACGCGCCCCACTTGTCTTCAGGGCTTTCGTTCTATTACTGTCGTGATAGGCAACATGACTGGCGCCAGTGCCGACAGCGCCCTCTTGGGAGGCATCCCCTTTGGGTACGATCCTCCCCACCTCCTCCTTTGGTGGATACGTCACCGGGTGACTCCACACCGCTTCTGCATGGAGATATGGCCGTCCTACACATGGAGGTCCGGAATCTCAAGCACATGGTCCAGCAGCTCCTTGACCACGTGACTTCCAAGCGAGCTACCACCCCGCCGCTGATGTCACCTCCCACTTCATCTCCATCCTTCTCCCGATCCTGCATCCCTTCCTTCGATGATGTTAGTATGTCAGATCTCTCGTCTACATCCACCCTCCACTCTTTTTTGGAGGCTGTCGGCATCATACTTACAGACGTATCCGCAGCTACTGGCCATACCGATTGTACTTGCACTCGTCATGCGCGGCGGCAAGCTGCTCGTCTAGTACGTCGCGTACAGGGAGCACCACTAGATGCGCCTGTGGGAGGAGTCACAGGTGACAAGACCCCCTCGTCCCTTGTCCTCGGCTTGGTCTGTCGAGTTCGCACGGCTCCTGTTGAGGTGTCAGTCTTGGGGGGGATGGTTTTTCTGTTGACGGCCGCGGTGGAGCTTGGCATTGGTGAGGCGATTCATGTGTAGCGCAGGATGGTTGAGGCAGATGATATTATACAGCAAGCTCAGTAAGCAGAGAGTTCGGCAGGGTGAGATGTCACCCTAGATGGAGACTCTTCGTCAGAGGAGGATTGGTCCGATGTTCACATAGAGTTAAAGATGGAGATGGTGATCGTTGATGACATGGCGGATGATGTGACGACAGCCGATGCAGGAGTTGCGCCTCACGATGTACGCGCTCCCGTATTAGCTCATGTGGAGACAGCGGCCATGGTGCCAGGAGTAGTAGCAGAAGGAGCAGGTGATATAGATGTTGATGCTCGGCCCATAGCAAATGCTTAGGTGGTTGTGGCAGATAGTGTTGGGCAGCAGGAGCAGGTGATTGTCCACCAGGACGAGGCAGATTTCCTAAAAAAGGGCCAGTCGTCCGATGTGGAGTGGTCAGACGTAAGGTCGGAGGTAGACGTAGAGATCTAGTGCACTATCGTATTTGTAGTAGCCGCGGTACGAGCACGAGATGGCCCCTCGGTGACAGCAGACGTCTTCGTGTGCGACATGTCGGTAGTAGCAGATGAGCTTGCACCAGTCACCCCTGCAGGTGTGGCTCCCATGGAGGATGCAGAGCAAGCCGCGGACCTCCGGCTCATGGCTGCCCTTACGGGTGTCATGCACACCATGGCGATTCCAGCTGATGACATAGCTATACACGTCCGAGCTACAGTTCCTGTACCCGAGCGCCTACGCTCTGCGGTTGACGAGCAGGAGGTAGTGGTGGCTCGAGCATCGGCGCACATGCAGAATCTCATGGCCGAGCTCCGAGAGGCCAGCAGTCGCTGTTACACTGTGGATGTTTAAGCACGAAGGACTATTAAGGAGTGTGTGGAAGCTGTACACAGGCGACTCGAGACATCTGAGTAGTTTCTACAGGATGTACGTCTGGGACGGGCGGACCTCCAGCAGCAGGTGCATGATGGGTTGCGTACCAGAGGTTGCGAAGAGCACCACGGCAATTACCACCCTCGATGATCGCGACGTCACCGTGGATGCAGATGTACCTACACATGCAGACGTCCAGCCAGTAGCTGACGACCGAGCGAGAGGTGAGTCATGTGCAGCAGGTGCCTTCGCAACAGGCGTTCCTATAGCCCCAGACGATTTACGTGGCGGCTCATTATCTTGCACCCATGCCCTGCCAGGAGCTCGTGGCCAACGACACTTGAGTCGAAGAATTCCATAGTGGACGTACACTTGTGCGAGCGACAAACGAGCAGGTACAGCTCCACACCTTCCTACGGGATGAGACCGCGAGGCTGCTGGGGGTTGTGGCTCGTGCCGATGCGCACACGGTAGACCTTGATCGTGTGCGCATCGGCACGAGCCACAACGGCAGTCGCAGTCAGTCGACTGACTGCCTACATGCCGGAGCTGCAGACAACCAGTCGGCTGCCGTGTCAGAGCTCTTCAAGCTCCACACGCGCCTCGACGCTGCAGAGGCCACAAGGGAATGTGTAGCTCAACAATTGGAGGCCATAAACCAGGCGTTTATTTTTGAGGAGGCCCTCAACACTGCACCAGTCACATCAGTAAGTGTCGACAGTAGTGACGACTACGACAACGATGACGACAACATCAATGATGGCGCTCCGGGGTGAGGCTATGTGCGAGCACATCTCACCAGCATCATTGTCACCTTTGCTATTGCTGTGTTTGGGTATGAGGCGAGAGCCTTGCTCCCGCCTCAGGGATTGTGTAGGGAACAGCCATCAGCTTTGCTCGTGCGTTCAGCCTCTCCAACCCAAGGGGAGTGTTCGTCTGTGGGCTTTGACATGACATCCTCATAAGGATTACCGTACTTACCTTGGATTTGGCATGATGTTCTGGTCGAGGCTATGCTGGTCGAGACCCGCGCCCCCGATGTGATGTGGAGACCCATTGCCTCCATGTGTTATGTATGCTCCATGCATGCGAGCAGGTGTGGTCGAGACCCGGACCTCGGAGACATGTTCTAGGGTCGTGAGGAGACCTTGTTGCTTTGTACCTCTTCTGTGATGTTTGGCCCATGGGTGTGTGATTTATGTCTTGCACGGTCGAGATCCGTGCAGTTGGTGAGTTACACCAGTGTCACTAGGAGACCTTGTATTGTCATTGGTGTTCACCACAGACGGTGAATGTAGCCCCTCACTTGTCATTGTGGTGACAGCTATGTCAGTCAAGGGGAATGTTGGTTTGTGTGGCATCCACCCGTCACGAGCGACGAGCCTGGTGATTATCCGTACACCCCGTACTGGTGGTATGGAGCAGTAGTACTGGAGAGCACGACAACATGATCCCTGATGCGGACGGAGCTAGCGCCACAGCACCGACGAGTGGTGGTTCCATGCACCAGCAGCTACCAAACAGCTACCACGACATCCCGGGTTCTTCCCAGGATCCTTCACGATTTCTCTGCAGACGCTACAGTTTTCTCGGTGGATTGGCTCTCGAGCCTGATTTGCATGTTTTGCATTGTCTATCTACCAATGCATGTCGGACGTGTGCATGTGACCAGTCGTAGCGTCTAGCTTGAGATTCTACATCTCTAGGTTTAAACGGTGATGCGTTTGGATACATGTGCGCATGTTCATAGCCAAAACAATGGTGTTGCGCCGGTTTTTGGAAAAACTGACAATGTCGCGTACGTCACCCGTCGTGCGCTGCGTCAGCTATTCCTGTTTTATGCTTGTCAGTGGTCATCTCTCTCTACAAATGCTATTGAAGCATTATGACACTCTTACTTGTGTCTCCTAGCCAAACCCTTGCCTTCGTGTGTACGACATGTGAGTTGTCACCATCTGACCGGGCACTGACGCGCAGCCAGCGGCTGTGTCGCTAGGAAGCTTCCATGCATCTTCTCACCCAGCTGGCACCGGAGCACCGACGGGTGGTGGCTCCACCCACAAGCAGTTACTAGACAGCTGTCACGACGTCCCTGGTGTTTGCTGGGATGCTCTACACTTTTTCTCCAATTGCAAGAGTTCTCTCTGTGGACTGGCTTCTGAGCCTGATTTGCATGTTTTGCATTGTCTATTCGCTGATGGATGCCGGACTTGTGCATGTGGCTAGTCGAAGTATCTAACTCGAGATTCTGCACATCTAGGTTCAGACGGTGTTGTGTTTGGATACCTGTGCGTGGGGTTGCGGCCAAAAAAGTGGTTTTTGATCGAATGTAGGATAAACTTGTTGTTGTGTGTGTCGTACACAGCTTACGGTGACCCCTCGGCTCATGTCCATTCACGTGCAGATCCCTGAGACTGGCGACGGCGGCAGCAGGCTGGCAGCCGGTGACGACGGGCGCCCAGAAGACTTCCGTATTTTGTAGACTCGTGTTGTGTCAGAGCACGAAGGCGTGCAGCCTATCAGGATGTAGATCTCGTTGACTTGGCCGTTCTGGTTCAAACGGCTCGTCGTTCTGACGTGTCTGCAGGGAATTGTGACCAAAACTGTGTTTTTGCCACTGTTTTGTCCTACTAGAAAAATAGCGCCGTTGTGCGCCGTGTGTGTGTGTGTGTGCATCCACTAGGTCCGTGGCACTATTTAGGTTGGCCAGACCTCAGTTGTCATTCTCTCTCTGCACATTTCAAACATTTGCAGCTTCTGACACTTATGTTTGTGTCCCTAGCCAACCCCTTGTTGTTCTCACCTCAACCTGTGCGTGCTAGTGAGTTAGCTAGCTAGCTTGCGTTGCCACGCTAGCGACGGCAGTGCTAAGAGCTGTCTCTCATGGTATCAGAGCAGCGAGCCAGTGCTCGCATAGCTGCGCAGCAGAGACGCAGCAGCCAAAGAATTCGTGAGCAACCGCAGCCGTTGCCTTGAGGAGCAGCAGCAGCAGTGCCCACGGTCTTGGCGGGAGGTCCTGGGAGGGCCCACCACCACTTCGACCGCTATTTTATAAAATCCGCGGTCAATCCGCGGTCATTCCGCGGTCGACTCGCGGTCGTTCCGCGGTACTCCGCGCTGACAAAGCATCCGCGGCGGACACGGCAACCGCGCGACCGCGTCGGAACACGCGTCTAGTGCCGCGGAGGCACTCGGCGTTCCGAGTTCGTCACCTCGCGGTGACGTCGCCACTGCAGATCCGCGGTGTACCGCGGATCCGCGCATCTCCACCACTGCACCTCCGCGGCAGTTTCGGAACACACCGGCGCCACTTGCCGCAGCTCCGCGGCCGCAAGTCTGCGGCACACCCTCCGCTTGCAGAACGCGAGCGCTGCGCGGCGGGTGCGGAACGTGCTGACCGCGGAACCTCAGCAACTCGCGGCATCTCGCCGCGTTCTACAAACGGCACGACCGGCACTCCGCGCCCGACCGCGGAACTCCCGCGGTGCTTGGCCTGACCGCGGTCGTCGGCGGCAAAATCGCGGTAAAACCGCGGTACTCCGCGATAATCC
>SZWC01025343.1:10906-21487 GCA_023375785.1 Penium margaritaceum
GCTCGATTTGAGTGAGTATTCAGAAAGTTAGCCTAGCCCGAAAAACGGGTGTTGGGTGGGTGGAATCTGGTACCCGCCATGGGTGGCGGGATATTCCACCACCAGTGATCCTAGTTCGTCTCCATTGGGCTCCAAAGGCACATGGGCCATGAAGGAATGAATGTGGATGGTCCCCTGGACCAAGGCATGCCCCTCCCCACGTTGGGATGACAGGAAGGGCGCTTCGACAGGCCACCGTCGAAGCGCCTCCCGTCGCTCCCGTTCGTGGGCACGGTGGGCGGCTCGGCTCCACCAAGGGTTACTTCGACGGCCGTAGCAGGGGCTCTACTGCTCCGATTTGGGCGTGCTTGGATGCGTTGGAAAGCTAAGATCACAGGCTATAAGAATCTGATGTAATCTCACTATGCTAAGTAACAAAAACGTGTTTCGATACAGATCTACTGAATGCGACGTGTTCTGCCCACTCACATCCGTGATCCTTGTGCTCCACACTCTTCACCATCGGTGTCCATTGGCTGCCCAAACTTTGGTAGCGTGAACCACTGAGAGCTAGGGATCCTTGAGGGTGCCTCCACACCCACTAGATCCAACAAAATAGTCCCCGGTTCTTCGAAATCGCCTAAAAAAAACACCTTCATGAAAACCCTTACGAATAATTGCGATAACACAATAATGCTAGGATTTTCATTGTTGGCTGGTTTTCTCGGTAACAAGCTTCACAGAGCTGAGGTTGTTGGTTTTTTTTGCGTCTCTCATTGCGCTCTATTGTGTCCTTCTGGCTTGTGAACATCGGCGGGCAGATGACTGACAGCGAGACTTGACGCCGCTGGATTGTCGTTCGGTGGAGCCGACGAATAATGAGGCCTACACGCAGTTCGCTGGAGCCTCCTCCCTGCGTCAACGTGCTCAACTCCATCGGCAGGCCTCCTTGGTGGTCGAGCTGCCGGCGGTCACTGCCACCGCAGAGACTGCCTATGTGCTTGCAGTGCTGGACCTGACCGTGCTATTGCGTCTGCAGCGTCATGCTCTCCCTAGGGTGCATGTTTCATGTTGCGTAGCACTATTTGGCACAAAGGACCACCGTAGGCACTGCCTGGGTCCGGGCAGTCATAACTCTTTGCTAGTATTTTTCTAGCTGCTTCTCACCACACGACTCCATTTGCAGCATTGGTATTATGGTATGGTCCATTTTTCAGGCAAAAAGTACGACACCCGGGTTTTGGGCTGTCGGCCGTCTGGCAGGGCTCACCGAGAAAACCCTGCCTGCCAGAAAATTGGTCTAGGACTATTTTCTGATTGGCTGGTTAGCTGAGTAAC
Organism: Penium margaritaceum; assembly: GCA_023375785.1. Lineage (NCBI taxonomy): Eukaryota > Viridiplantae > Streptophyta > Zygnematophyceae > Desmidiales > Peniaceae > Penium > Penium margaritaceum. The sequence goes on from SZWC01025343.1 coordinate 12,224, forward strand.
AAGCTCTACAGAGCTGGCGGGGGGAGCTAGAACTTGGAGGGGTCTCCCATTGTTGTTTATTCTTCACTCCTAATGTAGCGGGAGGGCCGGTTCGGCCCTCCCTTTTCGCTGAAGCGAGGGGTGGTTGCGCACCACCCCTCCCGTCAGGAGGGCTGGCCAGTGGCCAGCACTTTGCTGGCCGCCGGCCAGCCCGATGCCAGCCGACTAGACGGCCGGTGGCCGGCCAAGCGACCGGCCGGCCACCGGCCGGCCAGCCGCCAGCCGCCGATTGCGGCCTCAGCCCGATCGGCGGCTGAGGGCCCACGAGGGCCTCGAGGGCGAGGCCTCGTAGCCTCGTGCCCTCGCCGCCGCTCGCCCTCCTCACAAGCGAACGAGCGAGGATGAGGGAGGGGGACGAGGGACGAGAGACGAGAGGATCTGGCGCAAAATTGTCAGCGTGCCTCACACGCGACGATTTTGCGCCAGAACGTCAAAACATAAATCAAAGTTCGTTTGCGAAAAAATTCAACATAAAAACAGAGAAATAACTCGTGTGAACACACGAGTTCAAGGTAAAAACACCCGGTTTGGGTCCCAAAACTAGGGGTAAGATTAAAAAAAGAAATGGGCCTCCAAAGACTCGAAACATTCGAGTCTCCCTGGTCTGGGTCGTTGATGACGATTGCCCCTCAATCCTGCAAAGGGGGTAGACCCCTGATGCGGACGGAGAACGCCATTCTACGAACTCCGACGACGACTTCAGAGTAGGAGCTGGAGACTCAACCCGTTATAGTGATTGTCAGAGCCAGACGACCTTCGCGACCAAGGGTTCGACGGAAACGGCAGCTACGTCGTATATAAAATGCTGCCGCCAGCTGTAAGCAGCAACAGAAACGCCAGAAGAGACTACGATATCTACACTTCACGGATTGAAGCATCGTAAAGTGCGTTAGAGAGCTTGAAAAGAGCTTTACTTGGTGGAGACACTTCCTTCCAGCCTCTCCTCACTTCCAGAGGGCTAGGAGGATTTTTGTGGGGCGGAGTGGGGAGTTCCCACTCTCAAAAACCACAAAGTCCTCCCCATTTTCAAGGCTCATTCAAAACTCCTTCATCCAAGAATTGGGACAGCGCCCCTTCCCAAGCTTAGGGACTCTCACGGCCTGAGAGAATCCTAAAAANATAAGTTTATAATTGCCTGACCGATCGTATGAGCAAAATCTTAGGAGGCGATTCCTCCTCGTTGTGGGGTGATTCTCACAACCACCTTCACGTGCTAGTTGCACGAACAACGAGATGGCAAATGCCGGACCGTCCAAGACCAAGAAGGGCAAGGAGGTGACGGCCTCACCACAAGCTCTCAGTGGACTCCAAATTTTGGGAGCTGCCGTCGCAAGCACGGTTGCCAACCCAAAGGCAACCGTACCGCCTAAGGCAACCGTACCACCTAAGGCAACCGTACCGCCTAAGGCAACCATATTGTCTAAGGCCACCGTACTGCCTAAGGCAATCGACGCCAACCTCGGCGACACCGAGAAGCGTGCGGAGGCCAAAAACCTGCTCAACGAGCACGTCGATGCGCACGTGGACGAACCCCATGCGACGGACGACCCGATGGAGGAGGATCTCCTAGAGGGGAACCCGGACGAAGAGCATAACGTCGATGATGGCGAAGGCGACGAGGATTGCGACCATCGTCGTTGTTGTGCAGCGAACTCGAGCCGATTGCTCAAGAAGGATAACATGTCCTCCGCATCACCTGAAGCTGCTGACGGCAGCAAGACTGCCGAGAGTAGCAAGGACGTAAGAAGCGGTCGCACGGGAAGTTCCCGCGAGAATGAGCCGGACGATGGCGCCGCGAAGGCAATTCACGATGACCGTCATAGGCTCACGGAGTTTGATGCTGAGGCGACAGGCCAACTCAAGATCACCACCGACGGTGGAGGTACGGTACCACTCGGAGGAATGGGGGCGGACCACCCTTCCTACGATGTGGCCACAATGGGACAGGGTAGCGCCCACTCGAGCGTCGTCGCTGACGACAGTCTCCTCCGAAAAGTGGGACTCCTTGGAGGCATGTATGCAAACCATACCCTCCTACAGTGGGTAAGGGTGCACGGACAATGCGAGGCTCTGGAGGCTATCGCCAATGCTCTGACGACATCAGAGCTCAAGTTCGCGTTCGCCAACCTACTGGCCCACATCGGGCAGAGCATCACGGACCTCGACCGTGATCACCAGCTGCAGCGCCTGGCTGCCCATGAGGCAAGCCGCCAATGCAACAACCTCGACAAGGCGTTGCAGAGTGTGACCCAGGTGCGGATGTAGCAGCAAGCTCAACGTGCCGCAGCAGCGGATGCCACTGCTGGTAGCAGCGACGACTTGCCTACCTCAACGACTTCGGGGCCGGTCATGAACACGTCCTTCCTCCACATTGTGGAGATCTTCCGATAGGGCGTGAAGCTGACCGACTAGCTGAATTGCATGGAGCACGTGCTACGTGTCCACAAGACTCCACTCAGCCAGTGGGGCGACCTTGCCACGACGCGGCTTGAAGACAAACTCTTCATGTATATGGTCAATGAGGGGACTGCGCAGCAGCCGCACCTTAAGTGGTAGCCCATCCCGTGGGAGACCTTCTACGCGATCATGCGTGAGAAGTACACCCAACGTGAGGAGGCGCAGTGTGCCTTCCACAAGATCAAGGACTTCGGACAGCTTGGCAGCTCGCTTGAATCCTACTTGAGCGAGTTCGCCGCACTCGTGGAGGAAGCCGAAAGCTTCACCAAGGGCGATGGGACTCAGACCTTCAAGTACTTGGATTGCATGCTGCTGGAGTACTTACATGATGGTCTTGCCAGCGAGAAGCTGAAGGACAAGACCACCACGACAACCACTGGCCAAGCTTGGACAAGCTAGAGGGTGTTGCGCGACTACATGAGCGAAGTGTATTCGGTGAACCCAAAGCACTACTCTGATGCACGGCCAAACACACGTGCATAGCAAGGCCGCGACATGCGCGTGGACGCTGCAAGGGCTGGTGGGTCAGCTGGGCAGCGAGGTGGGGCCAAGGGCAAGCAGCCCGCAAACCATCCAGCTAAGAAGGTTGGTGGACACAAGGGCCCCAACAACAAGCGCAACCGCAAAAATGACAAGCTGCAGGCGGAGCGTGAGTGCCGCAACGTATCCTTCCGCGAAGGACTCTGCTACAACTACATGCAGCCGGGCCACTTTAGGGCTGAGTGCCCTGATGCTGCTGGTGGTGGATAAGAGGCCGCGGCGTTAGCTACTGCAATAGCACCTCATGGGGATGGTGCAGCGGGAGGCCGCGAACAGGGACGGGCACAGGGTCGCGGTCGCGGCGATGGACCCGGCTATGGTAACGGATAAGGCCGTGGGGCGGGTTTTTCCCACCCTTGAGTGACGTTAGTGGGGACCACTTAGGGGTAAAACTGGATCACGAGTGTGGGTTCATGTTTTCAAATGAGGATGTTAAAAAATTTGAGTTTTTGACGAGTTCAAACTTCTCTGTTGTTTTCTCTCCTCTTGTTGAACCGCATTCTATACTTGCTGACCGACATTGCCCACTAAACCTTGAATCTCCGGACAAGATGCATGATCGTACATGCTTAGTGTTGGCGACACCGATCACTGTGCAAGAGTTGTGTGATACATTGATTGAAGCAAACGCCCTCAAAGCAATAAGTTCAATCACGTTCGGGGTACCTTTAGTCAACGATTTCTACCCACTCAAATCTAAAGATTGGAAGGTGCTAGTCGAATTCACACGTGCCCACAAGATGTGGACTCAAGTGGGTGAATCATGTGAGTTGCGACGTTCGTCGTACAGATTCCGTGTTTATCACAAAATCAGTTTGCCATCGTCGAGCCTGTTCACTCGGAAGAGTGGAGGCAACATGACGATGCAGTTCAAAGGACACCTAGGTGGTGCTCCCGTGAACGTACTTGCTGACACTGGAGGAGACGACTCTTTTTTTAGCCTTGGCTTTACCGAACAGGTTGGCCTGAAGTACGAGCCATCGAATGGCGCAGTTGTTGTCGGTGACAACCGTACGGTACCCGTGGTCGGTACTTGTGAAGAAAAAAATTGCATGAAAGGGTACACACAGAGTGTCGCATTGAAGGTACTCAACTTTCTTGACCTGTTTGACGTGGTGCTAGGTGATCCCTGGCTCCGTGACAACAAGGCCCTAATGTGCTTTGAATCAGAGCGTTTGATCGTCCGAAAAGGACAGCGTCGCTTTACGTTGATTCCAAGTACGGAATTATCACCGACCCGACTCAAAGTTCATGCCAGGTTGTCTGTGATGCAGGTCAAGGGACGTATTCGAGAAGGCTATCAATACTTCTCGGATGTATTTCAAGACCCACCGGCTGGGCTTCCACCAGAAAGACACATGGGCCACACGATTCCGCTGCAACCGGAGGCGACTCCTCCGTTCAGACCCATGTATCGCCTTAGTCCAACAGAAAGGCAAGAAGCCAAACGCCAAATCAAAGAGTACCTTGCAAAAGGGTGGATCAAGCCCAGTAGCTCGCCGTACGGTGCGCTGATCCTTTTTGTGAACAAAAATGATGGTGGTTTACGCATGTGCGTGGATTACCGGGCATTGAACAAGCTGACTGTGAAAAATTGATTCCCATTACCGCGGATTGAGGACCTTTTTGACCAACTCCAAGGCGCAAAAGTATTTTTGTCCTTGGATTTGTCTCAAGGGTACCATCAAGTCCGCATCACGGAAGATGATGTGTCCAAAACCGCGTTTCAAACGCACATGGGACACTATCAGTTCCGAGTGTTATGCTTCGGGCTTACAAATGCCCCAGCAACTTTCCAAGGAGAAATGAACCAAACGTTCGCCAAGCAACTCGGACAGTTTCTCTTGGTTTACCTGAAGGACATCCAGGTTTTCTCCAAATCAATGGAAGAGCACATAAAACATCTGCGCGAAGTTCTTGCAATCATTCAGGAACAAAAGTTCTATGCGAAAGTGAGCAAGTGCAAGTTTGCACAGGATGAGCTCGAATACCTTGGACACATCGTTGGCAAGGACGACATCCGTGTCGACCCACAGAAGGTCCAAGCCGTAGTGGACTGGCCACGCCTAAAAAATGTTGAGCAGATTCAGTCTTTCCTCGGCCTTGCAAACTTATTTGACGGTTTATGCAAGGGTATTCGACCCAGGTAGTACCGCAAACCAGGCTCACGCGAAAAGATGTGCGTTGGGAATGGACATCTAATCACGAGAACGCTTTTCTCAAAGTCAAAGAGCTTCTATCCACGGCGCCCGTCCTAGCTCTTCCAGATCCATCGCAACTGTGAGAGGTTCGATCTGACGCGTTGGTAGTAGGACTCGGAGCGTCCTCATGCAGAACGGTCACCCAGCTGCGTATGAGAGGCGGAAGCTCATCCCCGCGGAAACGCGGTACATGACTGGGGATCAAGAGCTCCTTGCGGTAGTAGACGCTTTCAAGATGTGGCGTTGCTACCTCGAGGGTGCTGAAGGGGGTGTGACGTTCGTGACCGACCATAATCCATTGGTGTTTTTCCAAACGCAACCAAAGCTGTCAAGACGACAGGCGCGTTGGAGCGAATACCTGAGCCGATTCTCGTTCACATGGGAATATCGGCCAGGACGTATCAATGTGGCCGATCCACTAAGCCAACAGCCTGTGGAAATTAACGCAACCACCGACGTCGGTGGGTGTTTTATGGCCATTGCAACAGCAACGGTACAATCACCACATCCCCCTGCACCTCTACGGCAACCATCACGAGAGATTATCCATTACAACGGTTTTGTAAACAGGATCCGGATGGGATACTGTGTGGATTCTTGGTTCATAACTCTCAAAATCTGGACAAGTACGGCTTCAGGAGGCCACAGGAATCTTCTGGCACAGAGAACAAGTTGTTGTACCAAACTCGGGAGACCTTCGAGCAAAGATTATCTCCCAGTTCCACGCCCCGCCGGTCATTAGTCATGTGGGACCTCGAAAGACCGGACAAGCACTCTCAGACCACTATTGGTGGCCATGATGGAGTGTCGATGTCTGTAAGTATTGCATGACATACGACCCATGTCTTCAGAATAAGGCTAGTAACAAGAAGCCTGCTGGAATCCTCCAACAGCTTCCCATTCCTGGGACTCCATGGGAGTGCGTCAGCATGGACTTCATTACTGGTCTTCCGGACACGGCACGTGGCCACGATGCAATACTAGTGGTTGTGGATCATTTGACGAAGATGACACGCTTCATTCCTACAACCACTGATGTGAACGCAGAGGAGACCGCTTGTCTCTTCTTTGAGGGTGTCGTAAAGTACCACGGCTTGCCGTTACGCATTATCTTTGATCGAGATAAAAAATCTGCTAGTAAGTTCTGGCGAAAGATGCACAAGTACTTTGGCAGTGAGTCGCAAATGTTGACAGCATTTCATCCTCAAACTGACAGACAAACAGAGCGCATGAATCGCACTGTGGAGCAGATGCTCCGCATGTACGTGGACCCTGTCATGCATGATAAGGACGAATTCCTAGCACCGGCAGAGTTTGCGGTGAAAAACTCGGTGAACGAGTCCACACAGTTCACACCATTTGTGTTGGACAGTGGTAAGCATCCAGTGGTACCCTCTTCATTGGTGAAGAGTGGGAGTACAAAAGGACAGGTTCCTTCCGCTCAAGCCTTTGCCGAGCGCATTGACTCCTTGTTACAGGAGACGAGTGGTCACCTTCAAGCAGCTCGACAGCGACAAAAGGCATATGCCGACAAAGGTTGCCGGGAGGTCTTGTTTGACATCGGTGACAAAGTGTTGCTTAGCACTAAAAACCTTCGGCTGAAGTCGCCAGGGGCAAGAAAACTTCTACCGAAGTGGATTGGGACGTTTCCCATTGTGGCACGAATCTAGCCAGTGGCATACCGATTGCTACTTCCGCTGAGTATGAAGAAACATGAAGTGTTTCATGTCAGCATGCTGGCTCCATACTCGGCAGACAGTTCCGTTCAGCCACTACCAGCAGTCCTTGTTGCCGATGGCCAATACGAGGTCCTTTGCCTACTCCAGCACCGAGAGCGTACTCTTCGGTCGCGCGTTGTTAGGGAGTACCTCGTTTATTGGGCCGGTTGTGGACCTGAACATAATTCATGGGAGCCCGAACCTTGGTTGCCCACATGGGTGGTCAACGAGTACTGCAGCGAGCTTCGAGCTCACACAGATCGACGCGTGGCAGGAGGTACCACCTGAAAGCGGAAAAGGTGAACAATATTCTCACAGGGCAGCATTCATGGACAGCGACCATAGGAGGTTGGGGACGCCCAACATGGTTGTCACGCGGATGCTCCAGCCTAAGGGGGATGGCCGCTAGCCGTGCTGACCTACAAGCTGCACCTTAGGTCCAAGTACATGCACGTGTTCATGTTTGGCTGGTGATTGAAATTTTTAGTTCTCTTTCACAATGTTGATGATTCACTGACTGACAATCCTACTTGTTGTTCATGAACCGGGACGGTTCATAATAAGTGGGGAGGAATGTGACGGGAGGGCCGGTTCGGCCCTCCCTCCTCGCTGAAGCGAGGGGTGGTTACGCACCACCCCTCACGTCAACGAGGGCTGGTCGGCGGCCAGCACTTCGCTGGTCGCCGGCCAGCTCGCTGCCGGCCGGCTGGATGGCCCGCAGCCGGCCAAGCGACCGGCCGGCCACCGGCCGGCCAGCCGCCAGCCGCTGATCGCGGCCTCAGCCCGATTGGCGGCTGAGGGCCCACGAGGGCCTCGAGGGCGAGGCCTCGTGGCCTCATGCCCTCGCCCCCGCTCGTCCTCCTCGCAAGCGAACGGGCGAAGATGAGGGAGGGGGACGAGGGACGAGAGACGAGAGGATCTGGCGCGAAATCACCAGCGTGTCTCGCATGCAACGATTTCGCGCCAGAACGTCAAAACGTAAATCGAAGTTCATTTGCGACAAACTTTGACATAAAAACAACAAAATAACTCGTGCGAACACATGAGTTCGAGGTAAAAACCCCCGGTTTGGGTCACAAAATGAGGGATAAGGTTAGAAACGGAAATGGGCCTCCAAAGACTTTAAGTATTCGAGTCTCCCTGCTCTGGGTCGTTGATGACGATTGCCCCTCAGTCCTGCGAAGGGGTAAACCCCTGACGCGAACTGAGAACACCATTCTACGAACTCCGACGACGACTTCAGAGCAGGAGCTGGAGACTCGACCCGTTACACCTAATAAGTTGCTTCCATTTTTCAGCTTCTTTCTGGCGCTAAAACCGGCTCGTGCATTTCTGAGTAACAAACCCAGAGCATCCAGAATTAAACTCTAGAGCAGCTGACTGAGGGGGCAACAGACTAAGCAACGGAAGACAGCAGGTTGCATCATCAACGTTGTTGCCCCAACCTACTGCCTATGATTCCTAGTTGAGGTGAGGCTAGAATTGAGAGGGGTCTCAGTCAGTTGCTCATTCTTGATTCCTAATCAGTCATTGCATCATTCTAGCTGCTTTCGGGCGCTAACTCTGGCGCGCGCACTTCTCAGTAACCAGAGCTCCAGACTTAGACTCTTACGCAGTAGACTAAGGGGGCTGACTAAGCAACGAGAGTGGGTTCCAGCACGCTGCATCAATAACGCCACTGCCCCAACGTACGCACTAGCTAGTCCCTCTTTCTTGTACATACACATTCTCATACCACGCTGGCGTTACAAGTACAACTGCGAAATTTTTACGTAATCTTTATTGGGATATCGACAGAGGGATAACCTACACGGTCAGCATTGATGCTACACCAGTACTGTTAAAAGAAATGCCGTNCACCATTCTACGAACTCCGACGACGACTTCAGAGCAGGAGCTGGAGACTCGACCCGTTACACCTAATTAGTTGCTTCCATTTTTCAGCTTCTTTCTGGCGCTAAAACCGGCTCGTGCATTTCTGAGTAACAAACCCAGAGCATCCAGACTTAAACTCTAGAGCAGCTGACTGAGGGGGCAACAGACTAAGCAACGGAAGACAGCAGGTTGCATCATCAACGTTGTTGCCCCAACCTACTGCCTATGATTCCTAGTTGAGGTGAGGCTAGAATTGAGAGGGGTCTCAGTCAGTTGCTCAATCTTGATTCCTAATCAGTCATTGCATCATTCTAGCTGCTTTCGGGCGCTAACTCTGGCGCGCGCACTTCTCAGTAACCAGAGCTCCAGACTTAGACTCTTACGCAGTAGACTAAGGGGGCTGACTAAGCAACGAGAGTGGGTTCCAGCACGCT
>SZWC01025344.1:24892-35124 GCA_023375785.1 Penium margaritaceum
TCCATAATCTCACACAAGGGAGGAAATCAGCCTAGCAATCAGGCTGACCACTCACACACGACCTAGAGAGCTAGAGAATGCTCTCATGGCACACTCCTAGTGGTCACATAACCCACAAACCCATGGAGAATCGCCATGTGTCCATGGCTAGCACACAAGGATCTCACCTCACCTAAAAAGTAAGGAGAGGTACCTTTATCCTAGTCAGCACACTCTGACAAGGCAATCCTAAGACCAAGGACCTTTTTGGATATTTCTCCCATCAGGTCTTGACCCTGGACCTCTTGCCTTTTTCTTTTCTTAGGCTAAGGCATGGAGCCATCACCCATGCCCACCCAGACATCGACGGTCCATGACCCCCGAAACTTCAAAAATTCATATCTCCCAATCCGACCGTTGGATCGGCCTCAAACTTGGACCGTAGACATTTTGCCACCTGATCTTTCCAATGGTGAAGTCGAATCAGCAATCGGAGCAGGCATCTGGTACTTTCCTGGAACTTGCTCCTGTGGACCTGAAACTGAGCCGTATGGCTCCTTTCCCAACACAAAAAGGGGCACATCCAACTTGACTGTCCGACTCGTCCAGACCAACGACTGCAATTCAATGCGCCAACGCGCAACACTCCGCATGCTCTCCTCACTGATGAGACACCATCAGCCTTTCTCTCAGCGTTTTCAATACTGTTCGCTGACTTTTCCCATCTCATCTCAGGTTTTACAGGTTACAATTCCGCCGACATGAAGCAAAACCCGGACAGTGACCCCATTCCCCAGCTAAATGTTTTCACAGCCGACGCAACCGACTTCGAACAACATCCTTCAGACTCAAGCGGGGCAAGTTCTGACTCCTCAATCAATCACAAAAAACCCATTCTGGAAGAACTGGCAATGTGCTCCGTTGACTGTGCCTACCTACTCGCTGCTGGAGTCCTTGCCTGGATTATTGACTCAGGATGTACCAAGCATATGACCTGTCGCAAGGAATGGTTCACCACCTACACCCAGTACGCACAACCTCGCGGAGTTCGTGTGGGTGATGGACGACTCATCCCGGCCTACGGTGAAGGTACAGTGCGAGTGCTTATTACCCTTCAAGGGCAACAGGTGACGCGCACCTTCAGCCAGGTTTTATTTGTCCCCGAACTTGCGGGTAATCTCCTATCCGTAGGATGCATCAACAACAACGGCTTCTGAGTGATTTTTGATCTGGACAAGAACTGCAAGATTCTGGACACCAAAGGGAATCTAGCAGCCGTTGCTACTCGCACTGGTCACCTGACAATTCTCGACTCGGAGGAGGTGCCATCAGCTATGCTGACAAATGAACCAGAAGTCGCATTTATGGCAGCTGTTTCTCCTGACAGCCGTCATCCCACCTCGGCTACTTCCACAGCTGACTTATGGCATCGCCGGCTTGCCCACGTCAACTATGCCACCCTACACAACATGGCACAACAACAATGGGTTCATGATCTCCCATCCGGACTNACGAAGCCTTCCGACACAACACCATGCAGCGGCTGTTTGACAGGCAAACAATATCAAAAACCATTCAAGGCCCATCCAACTACAACGACAACACAAAAGCTGGAACTGCTTCACATGGACCTCTGCTACATCAAGGAAGGTTCCCTATCAAACAAGCACTACTTCCTGGTCATCATCGATGACTACAGCCATTTCGTTTGGGTCAAGTTTCTCCGCTACAAAAACAAAGCCGCCGATATCATCAAGATCTGGATGCGGCAGATTGAAAATGAATCCAACCTCACCCTGAAGAAAATCCAAACTGACAATGGCGGTGAGCTCATTTGTCACTCACTCCACTCTTTCTTCCAGTAGAAAGGTATTCAACACCAACGCACAGTTCCCTACACGCCTCAACAAAATGGGAAGGCTGAGCGCATGAATCGGACTCTTCTGGAGCACACTCGGACATTGCTACATACAACTGCACTACCATCCGTCTTTTAGGGGGAGGCTCTCTCCACTACAGCCTATATTACCAACCGACTGTCCACAGTCAAACTTCCTAGTACTACTCATACACCATATGAAGCATGGACCAGTGCAAAACCCCATCTGTAACATTCGCATCTTCGGCTGCACCGCTCACGTCTGGCTACGCCCAGAACTTCGCTCCAAGTTGGAGCCGCGGTCTAAGGCCTGTATCCTTCTTGGATATGAAGACAACAACGACATCTACAGAGTTTGGGATCCTGCTACGCAAACCGTGGCCCGTGCACGACAACCCATCTTTGATGAAACAACCTTCCTCAACACAAGGATCCTCCCGACTTCACCCATCGTCACCATACCTATGGACACGGCTCCCGAGCCCATTCAGAAGTTCAACGTTTACCCTGTCGCCGATGAACATGCTGATGTGCTTCCTCCAGTACATCCTCATGAACACACTACTGGTGAATCCCTTCCATCGTCAGCACCGAATGCTCCGCTGCTGTCTGCTGCCATCCCTGGTCTACGTCGCTCCACCCGCAACCGCACTACCCCAACGTATTTTCAACTCGCCATGCTCCACACGTCCGATGATGAAGATGACAGTGCTCTCGTCACTCAAGTCATCGACCCCATCAGCTACAAGGATGCCATGCGTCGACCTGATGCGGCTCTTTGGCGCCAAGCCAGCCAAGAGGAATTTGATCAGCTTCAAAAACAAGGTACATGGGAGCTTGTCCCATAGCCGCCGGACCAACCTGTCGTTACTTGCAAGTGGGTGTTTCGTAAAAAAACTCAATAGTGCTCGCGAGCCTGAACGATACAAAACTCGCCTCGTGGCCCGTGGTTACAGTCAGGTTCTCGGCGTCAACTACAGTGACACCTTCGCCACAGTGGCCAAGTATTCCTCCATCCGTGTCATTCTGTCTCTTGCTGCTGCTAATCGTTGGATTCTGCATCAGATGGATGTCAAATACGCCTTTCTCAACGGGGATCTGAATGAGACCATCTACATGACACAACACGAGGGCTTTGTGGAACCTAACAAGGCTCATCTCGTCTGTCGTCTCAAGCGCTCTCTCTACGGGCTCAAACAGGCCCCACGCCAATGGAATCTCAAGATCCATGAGTTCTTCCTTGGGCAAAGTCTAACCCGTCTCCATTCTGACCACTCGATCTACTATCGCTCCGGAGCCAACACCATCGGCATCATTCTCTATGTCGATGACCTCAACCTGTTTGGTCCCACGCTGGACACCATCTCCGCTTTCAAGGATCAGCTGTCTCGGCGCTTTGAGATGAGCGACATGGGTCCCTTGAAATATCATCTCGGCATTCAAGTGCACCAACAACAGGACAGTCACATCGTTCTCAATCAAGCCACGTATGCACAACGTGTCGCTGATAAGTTTCAACTTGGTGACGCCAACCCTATGGCTACACCCTTGTCTCTCCAGCATGGCCTCACCAAAGTCCCCGCTCCGACGGATCTTCTCGCTCCCGCCGACGCCAACGTTTTTCCCAGCATGGTGGGCTCCCTGATGTATGCCTCTGTTGCCACACATCCTGATCTGTCCTATGCTGTCGGCATCCTCAGCCAAGGCTGCCAGAACACCACTACCGCTCACATCGTTGCGGCCAAACGAAGCGTTCGCTACTTGCGCTCCACCGCCGAACTTGGAATTCGGTACTCTTCCACTGGTGACAACATTCTTCATTGCTTCTACGACGCGGACCTCTCCGGTGATCACGCCACCAGTCGATCGACGTCTGGCTACGTCTTTCTTCTCAATGGAGGCCGCGTCACTTGGCGCTCAAAGAAGCAATCCGTGGTGGCTCTGTCCTCCACCGAAGCCGAATACATCGCTGAGAGTGAAGCCACCCATGAAGCTGTCTGGCTTCGCATGTTTCTTTCTGAACTCGGCTTCGACTAACTTGCACCTACCACCATCCACTGCGACAACGAAGATGCCATTGCCCTCTCCGAGGATCCCGTCCTCCATGATCGCACCAAACACGTTCGCCGGCAGTATCACTACGTCCGTGATACCGTTACCGACGGTGAGGTTCGCATGCTCTACGTTCCTACCGAGCAGCAACCCGCTGACATCTTCACCAAGCCTCTTTCTGTCGACCGTCATGCTGCGCTCTGTGCTCGCCTCGGCTTGCTCTCTCTCTGCTCCTGCATCCTCTGGGTCCTCTTCTTCCGTCCCCCCGCATGAGTATTGGGAAAGGAGCCATCTGGCTCAGTTTCAGGTCCACAGGAGCAAGTTCCAGGAAAGAACCAGATGCCTGCTCCGATCGCCAATCCGACTTCACCATTGGAAAGATCAGGTGGCAAAATGTCTACGGTTCAAGTTTGAGGCCAATCCAACGGTCGGATTGGGAGATATGAATTTTCGAAGTTTCGGGGGTCATGGACCGTTGATGTCTGGGTGGGCATGGGTGATGGCTCCATGCCTTAGCCTAAGAAAAGAAAAAGGCAAGAGGTCCAGGGTCAAGACGTGATGGGAGAAATATCCAAAAAGGTCCTTGGTCTTAGGATTGCCTTGTCAGAGTGTGCTGACTAGGATAAAGGTACCTCTCCTTACTTTTTAGGTGAGGTGAGATCCTTGTGTGCTAGCCATGGACGCATGGCGATTCTCCATGGGTTTGTGGGTTATGTGACCACTAGGAGTGTGCCATGAGAGCATTCTCTAGCTCTCTAGGTCGTGTGTGAGATGTCAGCCTGATTGCTAGGCTGATTTCCTCCCTTGTGTGAGATTATGGATTCTAGTGTGAGAGTCTTAGCCTCCATGGCTAAGTGGTGTGGCTTGTGAGAGGGCTGACTTGCCCAAGCTCTAGCACTATATGTACTCCATCATTTTGAGTGATTGAACAACCATTCTTCAGCACAAGTGATGCCCTTCCAATCACACATGCTCGCTGCTCCAAGGCTCCCTCTCTCCTCCAGATCCAACAATGAGGCGTTCGGATGGACGAAGATGACCAATGGTAATGCCGCTCTCCCCTCCCGCTTCCGTGCCCCCCACATGAGGCGTTGGCACAGACGCGGGTTGCGGTTGGCCGCCATGCCCCTCTCCTCTTCGCTCTACCCTCTCTCGCGCTCTCCGCATGGCCTCCCGGGTTCCCCCATATGAGGCGTTGGACCCGGTGGCCGTGCGTGGCGCCTGCGCCTCTCTCCGCTCTTTCGCAACAGCTTCTGCCTCTCTTTCCTGTGTCCTCTTCGCGCTCCGGGCTGTCTCGCGGCTCGCTCCTCGCATCCCGACAATATCGAGGGTGCGGCTCGCTCCCCGCTACGCGCCACACTCTAGGTATCCGCCTCGGACTTCCTTTTCGAGTTTTGTCTGCGCTCCGCTTCTCTTCTCCTCCTCCCTGGGGCCGCGCGTTCTCTTTTCGCATTTCTGTCCCATTCTTTACCTCGCCGTTCGCCTTCTGCAGTCAGAAACCCATGGCGGACTACGGATGTTGGCTCACCACGGGGCCCGGTCATGTGTGGGACTTGATCCCCCATGTGTCCGGGCAAGAGGCTCCCCGCTGGTATCCCTCAGTCTGCCGTACGGCTCTGCCGAGGCACTGGCCCAAAATGGGTACATTAAGTCCATCGGGTGCCTCCTATTCTGCTGTTTTGTTCGGCATCGGCTTGGGCCGCCCAGGGGGGGGGGGAAGTCTCATCTCCACCGTCGATGAGCGTTTTTTGGACGTGCGTGCCCCTGCCTTGCCTTCTTTTCTTTGCCGCCTGCTTTTGTGCTTGAATGACACCGCTTCTCGGGCTTGGCATTCAAGGGGGGGAATGTTGGAAAATCAGGATTTTCGTCACTACAAGACCGATTCCTGATCAGGTGGGACCAATGGACAGATCTCCTTGTCAGCCGCCAATGGATAGATCTCCTTGTCAACCATCCAAATTTCAGCCAATTTGGATGGTTTGATCTGGAGATATGGGCAAAAGGAGAAAAGTGACATAGATTATGTCACTATCTCACAAGTGGCCTAGTTTGTGCTTGGCATGGGCACTTGGGATAAAAAGGCAAGAGGACTGGGGAAGAGGTCGCCACTCTCTCCCCCACCCCTCCGCCTACTCTACCGGACTCTACTCTACTGGACTCTGCTCTACCGATGGCGGGGTCAGTTACCGTCGCCCGGGAGTCTAACCCGGTACGAGGGCCTGCCGCAGCGTCCTATTGATCTACTAGAAAAATGTGGATGGCCACCTTAAGTTCTGGCGTGATTTGCGGAAGTACAGGTTATGGCCTCGGTGAGGACCGAGTGCAAGTACGAGAGTGCGAGCGTGAGCTCCTCCCGATACGATAGGTGCTGACGTGGCGAACGGTGGAGCAGCGGAAACACGGACCGAAGATCGGAGCAGATGGACGGGCTTCGATCGAGACATCGAATGGAGAGAACGGAGCTGTGGGATCTTTATAAACAATGGATCGATGGATCGGCTGCGATCGCTCCATCGCGCAGACGATGGAGCGATCGTAGCCGTCGCGGGATCGAGTGCGAGCACGAGCTCCTCTTCACCCGACGAGCGAGAAGATCGACGGGAGCAGAGGACCTGCCGCAGAACAGGACGATCTCGTCCGTGGATCGCACCGAGGGCGCTGGGCATCCGCCAACCTCGGTCACTCGGTGCCTGGGAACACCGACCGGCGTCCGGGACGCTCAAGGAAGACACAAGCGGACCGGACAGACCAAGCTCGTGCATTTTGCTTGCTCTTTGTATTTCCTAGCCACTAGACTAGTATAAATAGGCAGTAGTTTCATTTGTAGATTGCTTCGTCTGTACTGCACCATTTTGGAAGTATAGCATATCGTTGGAAAGTTCAAGAGACGAGCCGTGTACTTCTGACTTCTGTATAACCTCTTGAATCGTCAGTGTGTAACAGAAAGTGATTCTTTGGAGCGTACAGTTGCAGTGTGTACAACACAGTGCATTTCAGTCACAGTTGCTCGATTTGTTGTATCTCCTGAGACACCTGTGATCCTGGAGAAGTGCTAATTTTCACAGTTATCTTTGACCTGATTCACTATGATGTGTGCGGACCATTATGTACCCCTTTTAACAACGCCAGCAAGTATTTGTTGACCTTCATTGATTACCATAGCCGTAAGATATGGATCTACTTCCTCAAGACGGAGGGAGAGGTCAAGGAGAAGCTGTAAGCTTTTGTCGCCATGGTAGAGCGGCAGATAAGTAAGAAGGTCAAGGCACTACGCACAGACAAAAGTGGCGAATACAAGGCATGCAAAGGCCGGTTAAGCCAACACACCATCAACCACCAGACCACCACACCTTACTCTTGGATCTGGAGGAGAGAGGGAGCCTTGGAGCAGCGAGCATGTGTGATTGGAAGGGCATCACTTGTGTTGAAGAATGGTTGTTGAATCACTCAAAATGATGGAGTACATATAGAGCTAGAGCTTGGGCAAGTCAGCCCTCTCACAAGCCACACCACTTAGCCATGGAGGCTAAGGCTCACACACTAGAGTCCATAATCTCACACAAGGGAGGAAATCAGCCTAACAATCAGGCTGACCAGTCACATACGACCTAGAGAGCTAGAGAATACTCTCATGGCACACTCCTAGTTGTCACATCACCCACAACCCCATGGACAATCGCCATGTGTCCATGGCTAGCACACAAGGATCTCACCTCACCTAAAAAGTAAGGAGAGGTACCTTTATCCTAGTCAGCACACTCTGACAAGGCAATCCTAAGACCAAGGACCTTTTTGGATATTTCTCCCATCAGGTCTGGACCCTGGACCTCTTGCCTTTTTCTTTTCTCAGGCTAAGGCATGGAGCCATCACGCATGCCTACCGAGACATCGACGGTCCATGACCCCCGAAACTTCGAAAATTTGTATCTCCCAATCCGACCGTTGGATCGGCCTCAAACTTGGACCGTAGACATTTTGCCACCTGATCTTTACATTGGTGAAGTCGGATTGTCGATCGGAGCAGGCATCTGGTACTTTCCTGGAACTTGCTGCTGTGGACCTGAAACTGAGCCAGATGGCTCCTTTCCCAACAATCTCCCACTTTGCCGTAGTCAGAGTGGTCTAAGTCCACATGCCTTCATGCAGAACTGCTGCTTCTCACGGGTCACTGGCTTGGTGCAGGAATCAGCGACCTGTTTGCTGGTTGGATTAAATTCTAGCTTGATAGCACCCTCCTACACCATGTGCCTGATGAAATGATATGCGATATCAATGTGCTTGGTGCGTGCATGGTGCTCAGGATTCTTGGCGAGTGCGATTGCGCTCTGGTTGTCGATGCGCATAGGAACTGGAACTGCTGCACTCCCACTCATCTCTGCCATGAGACGTTGGAGCCAAACTGCTTCCTTGGCTCCAAAGCTGAGAGATACGTACTCAGCTTCTGTGCTCGAGGTCGCCACGACCACCTGCCGCTTGCTGCACCAGCTGATGGCTCCACCATTCATGAGGAACACATGTCCAGAGNCGAGGTCCGGCCTGGTTGCCACCATCAGGTACATGAGACTGCCGACGGCGCTCTGGTACTTCTGCCGCTCAGCTGCATTTGCTTCTCCATTGAAGCTCACGAGGTACTGCCGCGTCTCCAGCGGCGTGCCGATGGGTTTTGCCTCTGCCATGCCGAACCGCTGCAAAACATCCTTGATGTAGCGGCTCTGCTGCAGCGAGAGAGAGCGTGACTTGCGGTCACGCGTGATCTGGATACCGAGGAAGTATGATGCCTCCCCGAGATCAGACATCTGGAAGCGCTCCTGCATGGCTTCCTTGAACTGCTGCAGTGCAGACATGCTGTTGGAAAGGAGGAGCATGTCATCCACATAGACAATGATGATGAGGATCTCGTGCTCATGCTGCCAGCGATACACGCTGTAGTCACACTCGCTGCGCTCAAACCCCATGCACTGCAACGCTGCATCCAACTTTTGGTTCCAAGCACGCGATTCTTGCTTGAGGCCGTACAGCGACTTCTGCAGCTTGCAGACCAGGTGCTCCTGGCCATCCATGATGAACCCCTCCGGCTGCTCCATGTAGATCTCCTCCTCCAAGTCACCATTCAAGAATGCCGTCTTGACATCCATGTGGTGAACCTCGAAGTCCTCAGCTGCTGCATAAGAGAGGAGCGTGCGCACAGAGGCAAACTTTGTAATGGGGGCAAAAGTTTCTGTGTAGTCGATGCCCTCCTGCTGCGAGTAGCCCTTGGCGACCAGCCTCGCCTTGTACTTCTCCAGGTTACCATCTGCTCCCCGCTTCTTCTTGAAGACCCACTTGCACTTGATCACTTTACGTCCAGGTGGACGCTCAGTCAGCTCCCACGTGCCGTTGTCCAGCTGCGACTGTATCTCTTGCTGCACGGCTTGCGCCCAATCTGCTGCATCCGGTGCAGCCATGGCCTCCTTGTATGATGTTGGCTCATGTGAATCTGCTGCAACTGCAACGTTCATCTGTTCTGGTTTCTGCAGCATCGAGAAATGGCCGCGCTCACCAGGCTTGTAACGCACCCTGAGAGGGTACCTCTAACCTGGAGCTGGAGCGTTAGCAAGCGGCTGACGCGGTGCGGCTGGCACAACTGCTTCTGCTGGTGGTGCTACATCTCCCTCCTCTGCTTCTGCCGATGAAGCTGTTGTATCTGCTGCATAAGACATGGGAGAGTAGAGTGATTCTCCCACTGTCACAGTAGAGGAAGGATCGGGAGAAACTGGGTCAGGAAGAATTTCTGCTCCCACTGTCTTGTTAGCTGCTGGTTCTGTTGCCTCTTCACACACAATGTTGGTGCTGATGACGTTGCTCTCATTGAAGACGACATCCCTAGAGATGATGACGTGGCCTGTATCCCTCTCGTAGAGGCGATACGCCTTGCTTGCCACGTCGTAGCCAATCATCAGCATCTGCGCACTCTTCGCGTCCCACTTTTGCCGCTTCTCCTTTGGCACGTGCATGTGCGCCAAGCTGCCAAACGCGCGAAGATGACCCACGCTCGGCTTCTTGCCGAACCACACCTCGTACGGCGTCATCTGCTCCAGCGCCTTAGTTGGACTGCGGTTCTTGATGTAGACCGCAGTGCTCACGGCTTCAGCCCAGAAGTCGTAGGTCAGCCGAGCCGCGTGCAGCATGGAGCGCGCCGACCCCACAATGGTACGCTTGGCGCGTTCTGCTACCCCGTTCTGCTGCGGCGAGTACGGCGCGGTACGCTGCGCCTTGATGCCAGCTGCTGCGAGGTAGTCCTGGAACTCCTTGCTTAGGTATTCTCCACCGCGATCGCTGCGCA
>SZWC01025349.1:11313-25545 GCA_023375785.1 Penium margaritaceum
TTTGGCAGCAATTCGCCGGGCCTTCTTTGGACCCAGTTTTTGGACGAGAGCCCTAGGCTCTGGCTGACCACCAGTGGGACTGCTGGGGTACCTGCAACCGGCCCACAGCCCCTTGCCTTGCCCTTCCCCACCCCACCTGCATAGTCCCTCCCTGTTGGGGTGACCCTTGGGGTGTCTAGTGAGTTGGTGCTGCCGTCCCACGGCCACCACACTAGTCTTGGACAGCTCCGCCCCCTCAGCACCTCAAGCATTATCTTTGCGACGTCCAAGGGACGTGTTCGACGTCCCTATGCCCGTCACGGAGCCGCCTTCGGCTCCAAATGTGTGTGGTTCCCCACGTGCGTGGATCTGGCCGCCCCCTATTCTGCTGGTTGCCCCTCCGTCACGTCCATATCAGGCCCGCGAGCTAGCTCTGATACCATGAGAACCTTCCAAGAGTCAGTTTGGACTTTGTTTCACTGAAAACAGTCCACTATGGTGAGCACTAGGGTCTGAAATGTCAGGCGCCTAGCAAAAAAAACAACAAGTATTTGAGTAACAGGATAACCCCCTCTTACGGGTGGGGATCGCTAGTCGATCCTCACCAGCGGCCGGCGAGCGAGGCTAGCCAGCGAGCAGCGAGGCGCGAAGTTAAGGCCCTCCCGTACCCTCGCAAAGGTGGGGTTCTGAACTCGGGTGACCGGAGGACATATCAACAAACACACACATCTAACAAGCCTAGAATTGTCCTAACAGGTCACAGAAGGAGGGACTAATCTAGGTCTCTCAAGAGAAAACACAAATCACTTCTAAAGATGTTGACTCTGTGAGAGAGGAATTCAACAAGCCACGTGGCCAGGGTGGAGACGAGCACACAACGGCACGAATCCCTGTGTGCTGTGAGAGTATGCTGGGATGCCATACGCTCACGATGCGACGCCTCCACTCACGGGGCCAACGTGTCCTGCACACTCACGACCACAATCAAAACACGTACATAGGAATTAACAGCCCCAACTTTTCATAGACACAATAACCGTCGGGGTCCCGCCGAACGCGTTGTAGGTGTTTTATGGTGGAATGGACGTTGCCGCAACGTTGTACGGCGGCGTTGATCCGGTTGAAGTGACCGCGGCCGACCCCATTGGTGTATCCGCTGCGGCATTTCATGGGTTTCTGGAAGGACGAGGCGTTGTTGCCACTTGGCAGGTCAGATGATGATGCGGTGATGTTGCTTTTTGCGACTCCTAAGATGTTCATGGAAGCTTGCATGCATGGGCGGCCTGGTTTGCAATTGAAAACTGGCTTGCGGGGTGGAAGACGTGAGGCATCGCGGGTGATCTCTGCAATGCGCTCTTCGCGCGTGCACCTAGCGAAGTGGGCCGTGACGGTGTTGGCTTCCATGAGGGCGGTGGGGTGAGGGTGAGTGTAAANNNNGCCGACCCCATTGGTGTATCCGCTGCGGCATTTCATGGGTTTCTGGAAGGACGAGGCGTTGTTGCCACTTGGCAGGTCAGATGATGATGCGGTGATGTTGCTTTTTGCGACTCCTAAGATGTTCATGGAAGCTTGCATGCATGGGCGGCCTGGTTTGCAATTGAAAACTGGCTTGCGGGGTGGAAGACGTGAGGCATCGCGGGTGATCTCTGCAATGCGCTCTTCGCGCGTGCACCTAGCGAAGTGGGCCGTGACGGTGTTGGCTTCCATGAGGGCGGTGGGGTGAGGGTGAGTGTAAAACAGTGGAGGCTGTCAACTGAATGACAAACCCCACCCTTTTGCACTCAATGGAGTACTGTGAGGGCGGACTAGGTCGTTCGCGACTCCGCTCTCGAGGCCACTCTCCGCAAAGGTGGTGGCCTCGAGTAGAGGTGCCCCGCTTCTGGGTGGTGTTGCCCTTTGTGCGTGAGGGCAACTACCCTACATAGCGTGGATGTCAATAAGTCCACGCGATAGCAGCTTTTGATTTGCTTGCTCGAGTTGGAGCAAGAAAATTCGGACGCCCGAACGCACCTCCTCTTCGCAATTTTCACCCAAGAGGACGTGACACGCCGGGTCATTTCGAATTTAATTGGTTGTGAACTGTACAAGGGCATTTCCATAACAGTACAAAACTTAGTCCCGGTTGTTCAATAGTTGAAAACAAAAACACCTTCGCAAAAACACTTCCAAACAATTGCAGTTGTACGGTAGCAAAGGAACTAGCTAGTGCGCAGGTTCGGGCAATGGTGTTGTTCATGCACCGTGCGGGAACCCACGCTTGTTGCTTAGTCTACCCCCTTAATCTTCTGCACTTAAGTCTAAGGTAAAGAGCTCTACTTTGTTACTCAAAGCTGGAAATGATAAGAAGCAGGTTGGGGCAGCAGTGTTGTTGATACAGCGTGATGGCTTCCACGCTCGTTGCTTACTCTGCTTCCCCCTTAGTCCGCTGCTCTGGAGGCTAAGTCTGGATGGTCAAGGTTTGTTGCTCAAAAGTGCGCATCCCAGTGTTAGCGCCAGAAACCAGCTGAAAACTGGAAGTAACTGGTTACGAGTGAAGAATAAACAACAATGGGAGACCCCTCCAAGTTCTAGCTCCCCCCCCCCCAAGTTCTGTAGAGCTTCTTACTCAGCTAACCAGCCAATCGAAAAATAGTCCTAGACCTGTTTTCTGGCAGGCAGTGTTTTCTCGGTGAATTTGCCAGATGGCCGACAGCCCAAAACCCGGGCGTCGTCCGTTTCTGCCTGAAAACTGGACCATACCACAATACCAACGCTGCAAACGCAGTCCTACGGTCAGAAACAGCTAGAAAAATAGTAGCAAAGAGTTATGACTGCCCGAACCCAGGGAGTGCCTACTATGGTCCATAGTGCCATACAGTGCCGCGCAACATGAAACATGGACCCTAGACAGAGCATTATGCTACATACGCAATAGCACAGTCAGATCCAGCGCTGCATGCACGCAGACAGCCTCTGTACTGGCAATCACCACTGGCGGCTCAATCGCCGAGGAGGCATGCCGATGGAACTGAGCATGTTGACGCAGGGAGGAGGCTCCAACGAACTGCGTGTAGGCCTCAACGTGCGTCCGCTCCACCAAACAACACTCCAACGGCATCAAATCTTGTTGTCAGTCATCTGCACGCCGATGTACACAAGCCCAGAGGACATAGCAGAGCATAATGAAAGACGCCAAAAAAAACCAGCACTCCCCCATGACTCACAAGAGTAGTGCACATGGGTGGGCAGCGTCACAAGCAACAGACAAACTCCCCCAGGTTACATGGAGACACAGGTCAGGACAAAGAGTGCAACTCACGGACGCACGCCCACTGAACTCACAACCTTCTTGAATGAGTCATGCTTTAGTACCTTGGTCAAGAAGTGAGCCAACTATTGTTCTGTCTCAACCCACACAATGATGATGCTGCCGTCATGCAACAACGAAAACACATAGTGATACTCAACATTGATGTGCTTTGTGTGTGTGTGATGTACGCCGTCATTGTCGGCGATGGCCATGGCACTCTCATTGTCATAATGCAACAAGATGGACGCGACGGACTAACGCAACTCGAACAATAGACGAAGCACCCACACGCTCTCACATGCGCCTGAACCAAGGGAGACGTACTCAGCATCAGCAGTGCTGCGTACAATGCACCCTTGTTTGCCACTACACCTGGACACCGCCGTGCCGCCAATCAGAAAGATCCAGCCTGTGCGGCTCTTACCGTCCGGACTGCCGGCCCAGTCACTGTCGGTATAGCCCACCGCGGCGACAGACGGCTGTCGGCAAAACATGAAACCTTGCCATTGAGTCGAGATGACATAGTGTAGTACTCAGATCCCGGCCTTGAAGTGGAGGTGACGCGGTTCCTGAGAGAACAGAGCCAGGAGGTTGACGGTGAACGCGATGTTTGGACGCATCGTCGTCGCCAGGAACATCAATAACCCGATGACACGCAAGTATGCGGTCACGTCTACCAGCTCCCCCACCACGGCTGGATCAGAGCTCTTGAGCATCGCCTGACCGTTGGGTGACATGGGTGACGATGCTCTTGGCACGAGGGGCCGGTCCTCAGCGAAGCGTCCGGACAGGGTATGGACGTAGGCGGCCTGATGGACATGTAGTATGCCCGCTGAGTGATCATGCTCAAGCTCCATGCCCAGAAAGACTCGCGCTAGCCCGAGGTCCTTCATCTGGTAGGCAACGTGCGGCAGGCCCTTGACCCGCTAGATGGCGGCTGCATCCGGTGATGCCATGAGCAAGTCGTCGACATAGACCAAGACGGCGATGAGTGTCTGACCTCGCAGGCTGATGAATAGCACAAGAACGGCAGAGCTGCGAAGGAGGCCACAGCTAAGAAGCGTACGACTGATCTCCTCGTTCCAACAGCACGATGACTTCTTTAAGCCATAGAGGGCCTTCTGTAGCATCTAGACATTGCCGAGCCATCGTCGAAGCCTGGGGGCTGCATCACCTATAGCTCCTCGCCCTCCAGTGAGCCATGGAGGAAGGCATTGCTCACATCCATCTGATGCAGTTCCCACCCATGTTGGGCAACCAGGCTGAACAACGCCTGGTTGGTGGAGAACCGACCGACCCGGGCAAAACTCTGGTCATAATCAATCCCAGGGACCATAGCAGAACCCTTGGCCGTGAGACAGACCTTGTACTTGTCCAGAGACGCATCTGGCTTCCACTTCCGTCGAAGAACCCACTTGGTGCCGATGGCCTTGCGGCCCGGGGGAAGGTCAACGAGCTCATAGACGTGATGTTGCCGAATGGCAGCTAGCTCGTTGGCACATGCAGCTTCCTAGTGAGCGGCCTTGGGAGACGCCCAAGCCTCACGCAAGGTGGTTGGGTCCTTTGGTCGCTCATTGGGGCGGACAGTGAGGGCATGCCCGTCCCATGCCCCTGGTGGCATCCGCATGAGTGTGGCCACAATGGCATACCGGTGTTCCTGATGGAGCAGGGCGTAGCCCAAAGCTGACCCTGGATGTAGGTCAACGATGACTGACAGTGTGGCCAAGCCGAGTGCCTTCGTGCCGGGGTCCCCACTCACGACCATGGGAGTGGATCCATGTCTTCGTGGTAGTGGATCCGCATTTCCGCCGGATCTGACATGACGTGAGCATCCTCGTGGGATGACAGGGGGTCGTGGGGTGAGAGGACGTTCGAGGGTGGCCTGAGTGCCAGCTGTTGGCTGGGGTCTAAGGCTCCCGCCCGGACCACATGTGTAGCATGCCTATACGGATGTGGCAGCCGGCCTTGAGGGGCCGACAGACACACATGGGGCAGCCGGCCCTGAGGGGCCGGCAGGCATGGGCGGGGCAGCCCGTCCTATGGGGCTGGCGGGCACGGACGGGGCAGCCGGCCCTGAGGGGCTGGCAGACTCGAACAGGGCAGCAGGCCCTGAGGGGATCGCGGACACGGACTGGGCAGTCGGCCGTGAGGGGATGGTGGACACGAACGGGGCACTTGGCCCTGAGGGGCTGGCGGACACGGATGGGGCAATCAGCCCTGAGGGGCTGGCGGACACGGACGAGGCAGCCGGCCCTGAGGGGCTAGCAGACACGGACGGGGCAGTTGGCCCTGAGGGGTTGGCGGACACGGACGGGGCAGCCGGCCTTGAGGGGCAGGCGGACACGGACAGGGCAGCTGGCCCTGAGGGGCTGGCGGACACGGACGGGGCAGCCGGCCCTGAGGGGCTGGCGGACACGGACGGGGCAGCCGGCCCCGA
The DNA here is from genome assembly GCA_023375785.1 of Penium margaritaceum. Taxonomy (NCBI): domain Eukaryota; kingdom Viridiplantae; phylum Streptophyta; class Zygnematophyceae; order Desmidiales; family Peniaceae; genus Penium; species Penium margaritaceum. Next base: position 17,019 of record SZWC01025349.1, read on the forward strand.
GGGGCTGGCGGACACGGACGGGGCAGCCGGCCCTGAGGAGCTAGCGGCCATGAACTGGGCAGCCGGCGAAGGTGGGCCCGCGAGCGTAGACGATGGAGCGTCCAGACGTTGTGGCACGGAGGACGGACCCACCACTCCCCCACACGACGAGAGGAACATCGACACGCCGGAGTGAACGAGGTCACGGAAAAATAAGTCCTCAAAGAAGAGGACATCATGGGATTCGACGATGTAGCGTTGAGTGGGATCCCAAAAACACCAGGCCTTCGTCTGACAGGAGACACCAAAGAAGGTGCACGGGCGACCGCGAGGCTCGAGTTTGCCACCCTGGTGCGGGGCAGGCAACCACATGATGGCGACACAGCCCCAGATACGAGCCGGACGCAGGTCGGCGCATTCTCCACACCAATGCTGATATGGATTGGATTGACGAGGAATAGGTCCATGGGGAATCCGGTTTCAGACCCATGTCATGTAGATCATGGCCTCAAAATGGAAGCCATCAGAGATGCCGGATCCAACCCGCATGGTGCGGATGGCGTCCGCCATGGTGCAGTTCCACCGCTTAGAGACGCCGTTCTGGGCTGGCGTGTAAGGCGCAGACGTCTCATGATGGACACCACGGGAGGCAAGGAAAAGAGTGGTCTTCCCGATAAACTCACCCTCGCGATCAGAGCGAAAGCAGCGGAGGGAGCGACAACACTCGCGCTCAGCACAGACAAGCCAGTCCCAAATGGTGGGAGCAACGTCGCTTTCTACCGCAGGCAGAAGACCCAATGATAGCAAGAGTAGTCGTCCATAAGGGTCAAAACGTAATGACTGTCCTCACCGACGGACTCTGTTGGGAGGGGACCCATGACATCAGAGTGAATGAGGTCGAGCGGGGCAGAGGCTCGAGAGGTAGAGAGGGAGTAGGTGGAACGATGCATCTTGCCTTGAGCAAAATGGATGCACTCAGTGGGACACGGCAGAGGAAAGGAGGCTGAGTCAAGACCAGTGGCTGGCTGTGTGTGCAGCATGCAGTCAACAGCGACAGAGTGGATGTGACAGAGGCGACGATGTAGGAGACGCGTGTGTTGCGGCGACAATGTGCTGGTGACAAACACGTGACCAGGGTCAATCGACGAAGAGGAGATAGAGGTGGGAGCAGACAGGCCCTGTACATGCCACAAGTTGCTGTGGGCGGTGGCATGTAGAACGACACGGCCACACGGAGGCAATGACACAGTGCCCACCCCACGTGAATGCAGAACATCCATGCTCATGCGATCAAGGGAGGTGACAGACGGGAGTCTGAGCTCAAGGCCAGGAACAAAGAGAACATCGGTCAAGAAGACGTCACCTGCTGCACCACGGAAACAAACGATGCCAACACCACAAACGGGCAAAACCTTGCCAGATCTCGTCTGAAACCCGGTGACATCATCGCGAAGAGGAGCGGGAGAAGAGGGCACGACAGAGGATGGGAAGAACGGAGATACCGGACATGATCGCAGCACCGACTCTCTCGTGCACATCTCGGAGGGACTAGCGACTACGCAACTCCCACTTCCCCGGGGAGGAGGGCGAGGAAGGCCGAGCTGGGAGGCGATGAACTGCTCCAACTGGCGCTCGCGGGCATAGGGTCCAACAGAGTAGACCGACTGTGGTGTGATGGTGTGAGAGTCCAGGAAACGGAAGGAAGGAGCCAGGGACGGAACAGCGAGTGCAAACGGCTGTGGAGGAGGCTGAGGTGAGGCCATCACAAGTGGCGCGGATGCGACAGGAGCAGCGACGGTCACGGCGCTAGTGGCAAGGCGGCGCTCGCACTGGCAACGCATGGTGGAGATGACATGAGCCTCATCAGTCAGGAGTAGACACGTGTACCACTCATGTCCTTACTGGCCACACTTGTGGCAGGTGAGGTTGACGCTGCTCGATCCGCTGGTCTTCTACTGAGTCCCTTTGCCCTTCTTGTCCTTCTTCTTCTTCTTCTTGCCAGATGAGGGGGCGCCGGAAGATGCTGTTGCAACTGGGGCGACGACAGTCACTCAGGCGAAGGCAGGAGGGGCGACGGCAGAGGAGCCAAGGGACTCCGTGCGATGGATGTGCGACTCCTGACGAGCTTCCTTGATGCGGAGGAAAAGCTCGTACGCCCAGGGCATAAGAGTACCCTGGGCAACCATCATGGCAAGAACTTCCTGGGAGTAGTGGACGAAGACGTCGGAGAAGGAGTCGGTGGCATCGCGCTTGATGGTCAAGAGCGCAGAGAGGGGGGTGGTGCAGTGTCTCCGAGGCGGCGGAGTAGGTCCTCTGCGCGCTGCCAGTAGGAGGTGACCGTCTTGGTCTCCCCCATGCGAAGGGAGTTGAACTCCCGGAGGAGGCGGCTGGTCTCAGCATCACTAGACAAGCAATGAGGGCGCGTGAGTACATGCCATGCGGCTGCTGGGTCAGGGAGGGCTCCGGTGGTGAGGTCGCCAAGGAAAGGCTCAAGGGCGAGGTTTGTGGCTGGAGGAGCAACAGGGACAAGAGCACGCATGGCACGACCGGCGTCGTAGACCTAGTCGGCCTGGGTGGAGTCGAAGAGCAGGACATAGTAAGGCCATAGGCTCTCGCCCTGTGCCCAGATCCAGAAGCTGAGTTCCCAGCTCCGGAACTGGTCGCCAGCCTGAAGCGATGGCGGTGGGGTTTCAAAGTCCTTTGGCCTGCGGCCGTTACCCAAAGTGGGGCCTAGGACTGACGTCACCGTTTGTTGTAGGCATAGGGTGTGTTTCTGTGCCAGGCATTGTGTGGCGAAGGAAATTGCAGGGCTCGCGTATCTTGGCGGAGTAAACGGCGCTTGCTGATATTGGTGCGGCTGCTACGGGGGCGGCTGCTACTATAGTGGTGATGGCTGTTGATGCTGTTGCTGCAACCGCTGATGTTGCTACGGTGGTGGCGGCTGATGATGCTGTTGCTGCAACTATTGCGGCGGCGGGGGTGGCGGCAACTGTAGTGCCGCTAGCGTAGTGTCAACGTTACGAGCTGCTAGCGTAGAGCGGTGAGAGGACCTTCTGGGTCAGAGTGACTGACGACAGAGTCTGCAGGGTGTTGCTGTTGTTGCTGCTACTACTGCTGCTCTTGCTCCTGCTAATGCTGCTGCTGCTGCTGCTGTTGCTATTGTTGCTCCTGATGCTGCTGCTACTGCTCTTGCTGTTGTTGCTGCTGCTATTGTTGCTGCTGCTGCTGCTGCTGTTGTTACTACTGCTGCTGTTGTTGCTGCAGCTACTACTGTTGTTGCTGCTACAGCTGTTGCTGCCATTGCTGTTGTAGCTTCTGCAGCTACGACAGGAAAGGGGGACGAGGGGTTCCCCGACCAGAGGTGGACCCCTCCCCACTGGGGCTAGTGGCCATGTTGTTTGGCCCCCTTTGTTTTACCCTTCTTGTGTTTTGTTTTTTTTCCTTGCTTTTGTGTTGCTGACATCAGCACTGACGTCAACAGCATTGTCAGCCTGAGATGGTTGACTTCAGCAAGTGCTGCTAAGTACATGCAGGGTTGTTGGTTTGTTTTCTTTTCGTTGATGATGTCACTAGTGACGTCAGTAATGATGTCAGCAGAAAAGTTACTCACGTCGGCAATGGTTATTGTTGAAGCCGCTGCTGAGTCCGCCACAGGGGGTTCAGCTGGAGTTGCTGCAGCTGTAGCTGCTGTTGTTGCTACTACTATGTTGCTGCTGCTGCTGCCGGTTCGCTGTTGTTGTTGTTGCTGCTGCTACTATTGCTGACGTTGTTGCTGCTGCTACGGCTGTTGCCGTTATTGCTGTTGCAATCTTTGGCTACAGCAACCGCTGTTGTTGCTGTTGTTGGGTTGCTACATGCTGCTGCTGGGCTGCTAGGTGCTGCTGCGGCTATCTTGGCTGCTGCAGTGGCCGCGATAGCATCAACAGCAGCTACAATGGCACCCGTGAGGTGGGGGATTTTTTTTTTTTTTGTTATTCAGCGAGCTCGCTGCTCGCTGCGAGCCATGAGCAGCGAGGAGTGAGCTCGCTTCTCGCTGCCCGCTGCTTGATGCGGGCCGTGAGCAGCAAGCCCCCTGCTCACAGCTTGCAGCTCGCTGCCGGCAGCGGGCTACAAGCAGCTACAGCTGCAGCCGTTGCTGTTGCGAGTTGTAGCTGCTGTAGCAACGCGTTGCGACTGGCTGCTACAGTAGCTGCTACTACTACTTGCTGCAGGCTGCTGTTGGCTGCTACTCATTGCTATTGGTGCTGCTGCCAGCTGCTGCTGCTGCTTGCTACTAGTAGCTACGCACTGCTGCCGCTGCTCCTGCCGGCTGCTGCTGCTGCTTGCTGCTGCAGGTTGCTACTGCTGCTGCTACTAGCTGTCGGAGCTGCTACTGCTGCCAACTGCTGCTGTTGAGCACTGCTGCTGCTGGCTGCTGCTGCCATTGCTCGCTACTACTACAAGTTGCTACTGTTGTTGCTGCTGTTGCTACTTGCAGCACGATCACACGGGGTCAACGTATGATGTCGTCGAGATGCCTGACGTTGCCGGCCGCTCACCTCCTCGCGTCACACGTGGGGGTCAGTGCTGCCGAAACTTTTCGGCAGCATTTCTCCTGGCCCAATGGCCGTGGGGAAGATTTTGACGCCGCCACCAGGGAAGTCAATGCTGCCGGAAAAAATGCGGCAACATTTTCCCTCCACTGGCGCGTATGGAGGTCCGCCGGCATTGTGTTGCACCTGTACGCCACTCTTCTACTACTGCTGCTACGCTCTGCCTCTGATACCAAGCTGGAAATGATAAGCAGCAGGTTAGGGCAGCATCGTTGTTGATGCAGCGTGCTGGCTTCCACGCTCGTTGCTTAGTCTGCTGCCCCCTTAGTCCGCTGCTCTAGAGGCTAAGTCAGGATGCTCTGTGTTTGTTACCCAAAAGTGCGCACGCTCGTGTCACCACCAGAAAGAAACTGAAAACTTGAAGTAACTAGTTAGGAGTGAAGAATAAACAACAATGGGAGACCTCTCCAAGTTCTAGCTCCCCCCCTAGCTCTGTAGAGCTTGTTACTCAGCTAACCAGCCAATCAGAAAATAGTCCTGGACCTATTTTCTTGCAGGTAGGGTTTTCTCGGTGAGCCCTGCCAGATGGCAGACAGCCAAAAACCCGGGCGTTGTCCGTTTTGCCTTAAAACTGGACAATACTATAATACCGACGCTACAAATGCAGTCGCGCAGTCAAAAACAGCTAGAAAAAATGTAGCGAAGAGTTATGACTGCCCGAACCCAGGGAGTGCCTACTGTGGTCCATAGTGCCATACAGTGCCACGCAACATGAAACATGGACCCTAGGCAGAGCATGATGCTACAGACGTAATAGGACAGTCAAATCCAGCGCTGCATGCACGCAGACAGCCTCTCAAGTGGCAGTGACCGCCGGCGGCTCGACCGCCAAGGAGGCCTGCCGATGGAGCTGAGCACGTTGACGTAGGGAGGAGGCTCCAGCGAACTACGTGTAGGCCTTAGCGTGCGTCGGCTCCACCGGACGACACTCCAGCGTCGTCAAGTCTCGCCATCAGTCATGTGCATGCCAATGTACACAAGCTGAGAGGACACAACAGAGCACAATGAGAGACGCGGAAAAAACCAACACTTAATAGTGTTCGCGACAGAGTTTGCGCCAGAAAACAGCTGGAATGAAGGAATGACTGATTCAGAATGAAGAATGAGTGTAGCGAGAGGGCCGGTTCGGCCCTCCCTGTTGGTTTTTTTGCATCTCTCATTGTGCTCTGTTGTGTCCTCCCGGCTTGTGCACATCGGCGTGCAGATGACTGACGGCGAGACTCGACGCTGATGGAGTGTCGTCCGGTGGAGCCGACGCACGCTGAGGTCGTCTCGTAGTTCACAGGAGCCTCCTCTCTCCGGCGACGCGCTCAGCTCCATCGGCAGGCCTCCTCGGCGGTCGTGCTGCCGGCGGTCATTGACACCGCAGTTGCTGCTTGCATGCGTCCAGCGCGTCCCATCGCGTCTGCATCGTCATGCACTGCCTAGGGTCCCAGTTGCATGTTGCATGGCCCTGTTTGGCAGCATAAACCNACGCCCGGGTTTTGGGCTGTCGGCTGCCTGGCAGGCCTCACCGAGAAAACCTGCCAGCCTGAACTGAGCTATTTTCTGATTGGCTGTTGAACTGAGTAACAAGCTCTACAGAGCTGGGGGGGGGGGCTAGAACTTGGAGGGGTCTCCCATTGTTGTTCATTCTTCATTCGTATTCAGTCATTGTCAGTTTTCAGCTGCTTTCTGGCGCTAACTCTGGCGCGCGCGTTTCTGAGTAACAAAACCAAGAGCTTCCAGACTTAGACTCTAGAGTAGCAGACTGAGGGGGCAGCTGACTTAAGCAACGAGCGTGGAAGCCCACACGCTGCATCAACAACGCTGCTGCCCCAACATGCTGCATAGTTTCCAGCTTGGTATCAGAGCCAGAGCGTAGCAGCAGTAGCAGAAGACTGGCAAACAGGTGCCAGACAACGCCGGCGGACTTCCCATACGCGCCTGTGCAGGGGAAATGCTGCCGGATTTTTTCCGACAGCATTGACCCTCCTGGTGGCGGCGTCAGAATTCTTCCCACGGCCACTGGGCCAGGGGAAATGCTACCGAATTTTTTCGGCAGCACTGACCCCCACGCGTGACGCGAGGAGGTGAGCGGCAGGCGGCGTCTGACGGCTGTGGGCGACGACGCACGCGGCAACGTCACCCAGGTGCAGTGACTGGCACCACCAGCAGCAGCAGGCAGAAGCAGCAGCTCGTAGCACCCTACAGCAACAGCAACTTGCAGCAGCAGCAGCAGCAGCTCGCAGCAGTAGCAGCAGCAGCCCGCAGTAGCAGCAGCTTGCAGCAACAGCAGCAGCTTGCAGCAACAGCAGCAGCAGCGTGCAGCAGCAGCAGCAGCCCGCAGCAGCAGCCGGCTGCAACCGCCCGCAGTAGCAGCACACAGCAACAGCAGCACGCAGCAGCTGCAACAGCGTGCAGCAGCAGCAGCGGGCTGCAACAGCTGCTGCAGCGAGCTGTAGCAGCCGACAGCTGCAGCAGCAGCAGCTGTCGGCCGCGGCTGCTGCTGCCCGCTGCTTGCAGCAAGCGAGCAGCGAGCAGCAGCCCGCTGCTGCCAGCGAGCAGCAGCTCGCTGCTGCTGGGCGAGCAGCAGCCCGCTGCTCGCACCAGACAGCGGGCTGCTGCCTGCTGTGACAAGAGAAAAAGAAAAAAAAAAAAACAAAACAAAAAAAGGCGAACACAAAAATCCCCCAACCCCGCTGTAGCAGCCTGTAGCTGCAACGAGCAGCTGCTGCAGCCCGCAGCAGCTGCAGCAAGCAGCTGCTGTAGCCCGCACCACATGCAGCGGCTCTCAGCTACAGCAGCGAGCTGCAGCAGCTCGCTGTTGCAGCAGCAGCAGGCACAACTGCTGCTGCAGCTCGCATCACGAGCAGCAGCAGCTGCAGCACCCGCAGCAGCAGCATCAATAGCTGCAGCAACAGCAGCAGCTGCTACAGCAGCAGCAACAACAGCAGCAGCAGCAGCGGCAGCAGCAGCAGCAATAGTAACAGTAGCAGCAGCGGCAACATCAGCACCAGCAGCAGCAGTTGCAGCAGCAGCAGTAGCAGCAACGGTAGCAGCAGCAGCAGCAGTAACAGTAGCAGCAGCAGCAGCAACAACAATAGCAGCAGCAGCAGCAAAAGCAGCAACAGCAACAGCAGCAGCAGCGGCAGCTACAACAGCATCAGCACCAACAACAGCAGCGGCGGCCTCAACATTCCCCACTGCTGACGTCAGCACCCCTCTGCTGACGTCACTGCTGACGTCACTGCTGACATCATCAACACACAAAAAAAACAGGAACAAAGGGCAAGGGGGAAAGCACCTACAACAAGGAAAAAAAAAAGGGGACACCAAAGCATGGCTGATAGTCCAGGCGAGGGGGGGTCCTCCTCTGATGGGTGGACCCCCACCCCTCCTTTCTTGCAGCGCTTGTTGCAGCATCAGCAACAGCAGCAGCAGCACCCGCCGCCGCTGTAGCAGCAGCAACCGCCGCCGCCGCAGGACCAGCAACTGCCGCCGCCGCCGCCGCCATTGCAGCAGCAGCAGCCACCGCCTCTCCAGCAGCAGCCGCCACCGCTACAGCAGAAGCCGCCGCTCATACAGCAGCAGCCACCGCCGCTGCAGCAGCAGCAGCCGCCGCCTCTACAGCAGCAGCCGCCGCCTCTACAGCAGCAGCCGCCGCCTCTACAGCAGCAGCCGCCACCGCCGCTGTAGCAGCAGCCGCCGCCCATACAGCAGCAGCCACCGCCGCAGCAGCAGGAGCAGCCGCCCCCTCCACAGTAGCAGCAGCAGCAGCAGCTGCCGCCCGCTGGTGTCATCGGCGGCAATCTTGACCCCCTTGCGGCTCTTCAGCAACAGCTCGCCGCCCTGACGCAGCAGCTTGCTGCGCTACAGCCGGTAGCCGCCCGGACTGCCACCAGTGGTCCACCATCGTTCGTCCCTCCAGGGCACGCCAGCCCAGCTGTGTCTGCTGCCACGTACTACCTGGCACA